>JASDQU011028046.1:2590-23776 GCA_032191745.1 Picea mariana
ATCTTAAATTCAACTAAACACTGTTTGGTGACATTTACCTGATGTCCTTTTTGTAGCCACGAAACTTTATATGGACTTGGATGATCAGTCGTTTCTAGCTCCAGCTTTTTTACCATCTCAGTTGAAACGAGATTGTCTGTGCTTCCGCTGTCCACAATGACCTTGCACACTCTATCCTTGGTCTTGCAAGCAGTCCTAAAAAGACAGTTTCTTTGGGCTGAGCTCTCGACTTCCTTTTCGGGTGTCAAAAGAACTTTTCGCATCATGAGCGATCTTCCTCCTTTAGCGTCTTCTGCCTCAACATCTCGCCTCTATGCCTAGGCAATGTGAGTTTCTCTAGTTTCTTTCTTTCTCCCTAGACACTCATAAGACTTGTGCCCATTCTTTCCACAATTGAAGCATGTAATTACTCCGCCTCTTCCTCTTCCTCTACCTCTGGTACGAGGAAACCTATTATTATTAGCATATCCTCCTCTCTGCTCAGTATGCTGTTCTCTCTGTTCAGCATATCACCCTCACTGTGAGCTTCCACCTCTTTCTGTCCGAGTTTGAGGTTTCTTCCAGTCATCCCTGGGCTTCTGGGTTCTTTCCTGGGCAACTGATTTGCCTCTGGGTTAACTTCTGCCTCGGCCTCTTTGACTCTACTTTCGGCTCATCTTCTCTTCCACTTTTAAAGCCATATGATAAGCATCTTCTACCGTTCGGATGGTTTCCATACTCATTTCATCTTGAATCTCATATCTCAAGCCATTTGTATACCTGACCACTTTTTCGTCATTGCTTTCACGATGAACTGCCCTGATATTCAACCTGTAAAATTCCTCAGTATATTCCTTTACTGTCATCAGCTTCTGTTTCAGGTTCTACATCCTCCTAAACAAAGAAATTTGGTAGTCCCTGGGAATGAATTTTTCCTTCATCTTTGCAATCATCCTGTCCTAGCTCTTAATTTTCTGCTTGCCTTAGCAACGCCTGTCAGCTTGTAGTTCATCCCACCACAAGGTTGCATGTCCTTTTAATCTCATGATGGCATGCCTGAATTTTTTTTCCTCTTCGATATCTTCATAGTCAAAATAGGTGTCTAGAGCTCTAATCCAGTCTAGAAGCTCTTCTACATCTAGATTTCCCTCATAAACTAGAATGTCCATTTTCACCTTTGCACCCATTCTTGCAACAACTTTAAGTAAGCGCTCATTTGCTGCATCTTCCACTGGAATTTCTTCTTCTCCATGTCCATCATCATCTTCATTTTCAGACTCACTGATATATCTTACATCAGCTTTTCACCTTTCTCTTATCTCCATGTCCACAACTCTAGCGCGTAAGTTATGCAGATCTCTTTCTACTTCTGGATTCTACACTTCTCTACCCCTTCCTCTGGGCATCTCCCTTTCCTCCTCTGATCAAGTCATTGTCTATCTCTTCTCCTTGGCGGCATGGTGAATTCTCCTTCTCTGCTACAGAAAGCAAAGAATCTTTCTGTGCTCTAATACCACTTGATGGCATCCACCCGGGCACCTACCTCAGCAGGTCCCGCGCCTGACCTCCCGGTCTTAAGGATCGTTCAATTTCCTCCTTTGAGCCACAATGGCTCTTCTGATTCCCACTAGGACCTCCTTCAAAATTGACCCACAGGTCTTTTCGGCACTTTACAGTCTTTAGGCCGGTCACTGTTCTCTTCAACGACAAAAGAATAGAGAACCGGGTTTCGGGGTTTTCAAACTCTTGATGTCTCGACCTCCAATATCCCGATGCGCTCCTTTGTTTCCTTAGCCCCTCCTAGCTATGCCCTGGTCCATGTGACCGCTTTCCATAAGAACGCAGCCTTATATTCCTTCTCGTCGGGGTTTTTGGCTTCAAAATCCTGATGCGCTCCAATTTCCGTTAGCCCTCTAGGCTAGACTCTTGGTCCACGTGACCTCCTCTATATGACCGTAGTCATACCTCCCATCAGGGTTTTGGACTTTTCAATGCCAAAATGCATATGTCCTCAGGACTCGCGATTCCTCGAATCCCGACGCGCTCTTTACGCACTAGCTCTCCTGGCTAGGATCCTGGCCCATATGATCGTTATCCCTGTGACTGCAGTCTCACCTCCTCATCAGGGTTTTGGGGCTTCCAATGACAAAATGCACTCATCCTCAAGATTCACGATCCCTCGAATCCCGATTTCCTGCTATGCTGACAGCTAGCAACTCCTGTCCACCTTTAGCCTGATCAACGGTCGTGATTGCCTATAGAACCAACGGATCCATATCTCCCTCAGGATTTCGGGGTTTCAATTGTCGAAAAAAATTTGCCCACAAGACTGTCGATCCCTCGAATCCCGATTCTCTGCTATGCTAACAACTGGCTACCACAATGGCGCTTCCCTCCCTATCGGGGTTTTGGACTTCGCGATTCTGAAATGCCCAAACCTCGTGTCACCAAGATTCCCGATATCCCGATGACCAAAATGCCGATAGAGGACTTCTTGTCGGGATTTTCCCCAATGACTCCGATTGCTGCCACACGTCCCCTCAAGATGGATGGCTCAGATTTGTGTCGGGGTTTTCAAGGTGGACTTACCCAATCTCTTGTCCACGGGAATGCCAATATCCTGACTCTCGACGCCTCGATATCCCGATGCTTCTCGGGGTTCTTACTCTGCTCACGAGGATTTAAATCTTGTGCAACTCTTGTTAGATCAGATGGCTGACGGGTAACTGATCAATGATCCAATGACTCATGACCTCTAGAGCTTGAACTTCGAATGCGACCGTAACCTCCTCGCTTCTTTGGCAGATCCAACGGCTGGCTGGATTTTGCAAATATTCTCCACAAGATCTCGTCTGTCTATCTTCTCCTCCTTGATGTTTTCAACGGGGTGAACCCAGTATTCCTCTGTGAAAAATGGTCCTCCTGTGCGTAACTTTGCAGCGCCCGTTCAAACACTCCACGACACAACCTCCCTGTGATTCTCTTTGACGAGCTTGAAAGCCTTGTCCTTCCTGAGCTTCACACAATTCTGAGTCTTCAAGAATACCCTTGTGCGCACTCCTTGTGACAATCCTTGAACACTTCCAAGTGTTGAGTTCTTTCGACTCTGTGCACACCTACAACAACAGTCCTTCAATGCTTTGCTCAGATTCACAACTGAGACTTTCCTTAGCCTACGCACTCCTTGCACGGCTCCTATAACCCAATTTCACTTTTGGGTGAACGAGAACAAGAGTTAAACTATCTGAGCCTTCTGTCAACACACTCCTTGCGGATGACTTCAACTGCACTCCTTGCAGGAATCCTTGCTCAGATAGAGAAACAATTGAAACTCATTTCTTCTACTTCCCTTCAGACTTCACTTAGAACATGAAATCATATACACAGCATATCAAAGAAAATGTATAACAGGAAGCAAAAATTCATGAGCATATCAATCAACACACATACACAGAGAACAACACAATGCCATGAACTTGAATCAACTTCTTCTATTAATCCAAATAATTGTACATGGGTGTTTCTACATAGCTCTCTACTTCTCTTCTATGCTCCAATGCTTCTAACTATGTTACAATGCACAATGAGGGTGTCTATATCCCGTTTCCCTCTTGCGCTCTCAAAAAGTCTAATCTAGAATTAAATCTCTATCTACCTGCATTAATTACTATAAATGCCTCCATCTACTTCAGACGAGAGCGAGGCACTCAAGGTTTGATTACATTATACCAAGGTGCCTTTATTAAATGATCTCATTTATATTCGATGCATCAACTTCAAGGGAAAATTCAAAAAGTTGGCTGGGCTTGTCCAGCTGTCCTTTGTTTTCCACACTGGCTCGCTTGATGTGAGGGATGCTCCTGCATCAGAGATAGAGGTAGAACATACTATAAAAATAAAAATGAATCGTTGCTAGTTCAAAACTAGACAAAAAAATAAAAATATCAAAAAATGTATTTGACCAATATATACATATGAATACTAAAATGATTAACTAACTTAATGAAGGTATGCCAATCATGTGTTTTTACCCCACCAAATTCACCTTTCTTCGTTAAGATATTCTTTATGTTTGAACAAAAACCTTTGGGAAATTTAATTTTTTGAATGACCTCTTTTACACCATCTCCTTGTTGCTCTGTTAATAACCATGGAAGGTTATTTTTGTCTCCATCATTATTTGATCAGATCATACTTTTCATTGCATGATTGGCTTCCTGAATGTCATTACAAATTTTGACAATTTTTTCTTTATCCCTCCTGTCATCTATGATTCGCCATAATGTTTCCATCACATTCTTCTCAATATGTATTGTATAAAATAAATGAACTAGTTTTAGGTCTTCATAGTAAGGAAACCTCATGAATTGAGTGGGATAACATTTCATTCCTCATGGAAGGCCATTATTACTACCTTCACGACGACGACATTGATGAAGCATAAAAAAAATGAGAACACTATTTATAAAATGCAATAAAATAAAATGAATAATTAAAATAAAATTTCAAAACATGATTACATTTACGATACATAAAAAAAATATGTACCTTGAGGATTAATTCTGTCATATGCCAACTTCCATAAGCGAGGTGTCATTCTTTTTTGTTTTAGTCCAGCCCTTGTTTCCCATTGAAAAGATCTTTTTCAGTAGTATAGTACTTATGGTTCTTAGAGAGGAAGTTTCTATACTCATCAAACACCTCCTTTCCTAAAAATTTTGACTGACAAGATTTCATCTTAGGACCACAAACTAGACATGCAAATTTACCCTTTGTTTGAATACCCGCAATAGATGGATTAATGTGAATTATTAATATAGGAAATGATTATTTAAACAACATGTATGATATATTCAATTAATTATATACTATTCAAGCGTGAAATATGGAATGTTACATACCACAAAAATGTGTTAGTCTTGGGGCATCATGAATTGTCCATAAAAGTATTCCACGGCATTGAAATCTCTTTTTCCCAATTGGTTTACAGATGCCATACATAGTGATTCCCTCCCATAACTTTAGTAGCTCGTCGATAAGAGGCTCGATATGCAAATTCATATATTTAACTTGGTACTTACCTAATTTTTTGAAATTACATGAAATTACTACCATGGTATGTATATATACGTAAATAAATAAATAAAATATGTTATGCAAAAAAAGAGAAAAATGAAAAATTTACATTAGAAAAATTAATGTAAACAAATACCTGGAATAATCATTTTCAACATTATGTGCTCCCTGTTTATTGACATCAAAGGAGGAATGTTAGTGTTGATAACAAAAATAGGCCACACTAAGTAAACAGACTGAAGCTCTCCAAATGGATTAAATTTGTCAGTTGCCAATGAAAGCCTAACATTACGAGGTTCATCTGTAAATTCTATCCATTTTGCAACAATTTCCTTAAATGCATAACCATATGCAGGTATTCAAAGAACGACATCTTCAATTCTCTTTCGTGCATGGTAATCCATAAACTGTGTTATGATTTGGCACCTGAACAATCGCTGCAAACGTGGAATTATGGGAATATATCAGAGAACCTTTTGAGGGACCACTTTTGTTACTTGATCGGTTCGATATCTACTGATACCACATACCGAGAATTTTGTTTTCGACACATGTTGTCCATAATATATAATATGATCATCAATACATCCATCTATACTTTGATACTCCATTCCAATGTCTTCATAATTGCATGTAAATCTCAATATGTGTGAGGTAAAATATTTGATGAGGGTAACATAAATTCACCTAACAATCTAAAACATAAAAAATAAATAGTTAATGTAAAGAATAGTAATTGTAAATATTTCATTTTTTATTTTACACATTAATTAACACAAAAAAAATGGGGAAAAGTCAACCTTTATGTAGATGTGATGAAACATATTACATACCTTAGGATCTGTGTCATACAAGTGTTCGACAAATGATTTGTAACTTTTAATTTCACCAACAACAATGTAGTGGAGAGAATATTTACTCTTGACCCTTTATAAAGTCATTTATTTTCCTTTCCAATCAGAGTTTCATCATAAATACCATCACTAATGTCCCCATGATCCTCATCTGGATGACCGAATAAGTCTTGGATCATTTGATTTATCCCATCATCTTGAACTATGTTATTATTTTCATCTACTTCCATGGGATCATTAACTTGATCTTCATTATCTGCTTCAAGTTCTTCATCTTGTACAACATCATTTATGCTACTACTTGGTGCTTTGTGCATAAAGTTAGGGGGGAAATCTAACTTTATAATTACAAACAATCATGAAAAATTAGTGCATGTATAAACAATATAAAAGTTTGATAATACAATAAATATTAAAACAAATAATGACTATGTATATAGCTAATTACCATGGGACGATATTCATTTGAACCCTGTCCATGTGCCCATATTTTATACAATGTTTTTTAGTTGTTGCTATTAAAACTCTTTCGAGATGTCTAGTACAACAATGAACACACAATGATGAACACAAAAAAGGTGGATATGGAGCACCATAAATCCAATCAATCATCCAACAATGTGTTTATTATGGAAATATAAATCCCCAAAGAATTAGTAGATCAGATAAAGAAACTATGGTACACTATGAATGAATTCAAAAAAWTCACCATTGTYGGCTCAATTTTAGATCAGGGTCCACATCGACATCYAAAATAGGGTATCTACTATASTCTAATCATTGGGATTTTCAATTCCCATAAAGGGGAAGGTCTCACTYGAAGCACTATGCTAAGACTAAAGGATGCATAAGGGTCACACAATATRACTGATCTTTAACTCAATACCCATACTTTCCCYTCAACTCTTATGCAATAAGTTACACGTTAAATCATAACCCATATCAATGTATTGAATGACCAACAAACTAATCCAATTAATACAACTATCTACTTAAGAGTGAAACATAGGTTTTACTAGATTATATTAATTCATCAACACATATACAAAGCAATAATATAATACATCACAACTATATAAAATAAAGACAATAAAAAATTGAAGTGGGGGTCATATTCCATTAATATTCAGTATGAACCAATACATCTTTGTTGGTCAATAAGTACAACAACCATAACTAAAGCATTATAGAGGAAAAAATTTGTATTAACCCCAAAATACCTTACAATAGTCATGATATCATGGTAATAAAAAAATTTCACAATGAACAATAACCCAACCATAGATACCCCACTCTTTGATACTTGGACCACAAAATCCCACTACCACAAACTCAAATACTTTCCCTGGTACAAAATCCCGCCATCACAAACTCTAATACTTGCCCCTTGTTAAGAACCAAATATCAAGATAGCATAGAAAAACCTCAGAATAAGTACTCAACTCCTTGAAAAAGAGAGAATTTAAGATAATAAGCCTCTTCGAGGGGGAAACCTCCTTATACACCACATAAATTTCCAAATACAATATTATTCCAAATGAAAAGGTCTCCTTGGTATATATAGGAGACTAGGAGGTACAATTACAACTAATGGACCCAAGCCGACTGTCGAGTAAAATATATGTTATCTATTTCGACATTAAATTGTCAACCCGGGGCTCATAAGCTTCGAGGTGCCAACACTGTATATGCAGGTATAGAGCTCTAATATAGCCTAACATTGCCTAATATAATCCCAATAAACTCAAATAATGAAGAGCTTTAAACAATTCTAGAATTATGAACTATTTACCCTAAGCAACTTCAAACAAGGAATTGATGGACTATTTCTAAATAAGCAAATAGAAATCTATTTTAAAGCTAGTTAATCTATTCAAATTTTTTAAGTAAGCAAAAACAAGTAAGCTATCTATCTAACTGAGATTTTATGATCTAAACTGAATTAGTCCTATAATTAAAAATCACATTTCAAAACTCTATTCTTAAAAAGAACTCACAACTATTTATATCTTGCAAGAATGAACACTCATCTACCTAACTAAAAATAAGAAAAACAAGAACTCACATCCCGAGGGCATCTAACTACTAATGACAATTCAAGTAAACATCAATCATTTACTCTATCACACTAATACTGGGAAATACTTTGTTCAAAATCACTAATTAAAGTGAAGCTATAAACTCATAATTTAACTCTTAATTAAAAATCTTAATTCAAATTCATATTTAGAATGACAATAAAAACACTATGTGAAAATCTATAACTCTTGACTAATGCTAATTAGAAATTACAACTCAAATCCATAATTGGGATTTCATAAAAATGAACTAATCTATCATTAAGAATCATATTTCAAGATTAACTAAAATGATTTTAAAAATCATAATCCAAAATCTACTTCTATCCTATCATACTACGGAAAAATTAATAAACAAAATAGATCTATGAATTTATCTAGATTAAGACTATCAAAACTTGAAACAATTAATCCATCACATCTTGCAAACAACCTTAAATTAAAAATATGTTTACACTAATACCCTGTCTAAGTTAATGCTCTGTTTTAGTTGCCAAAACCAGAGTAACTGATTAAGACTTCGATACACTATCTAAATTAGTATCCTATAGGACCATTCATAGCTAAGAAAGAAGAAACACAACATGATAATTAACCAAATCCTACAGGAAATCTACAATTAAAGAAATACAAATTAGATAATCAAATTATAATTGACATATACAGTAATTGAAATTGAAAAATACATACAACATAGAAACAAGTATAAATTCTAACTAAGAAATAAGATAAACACGATATCTATTGATGTACAGTCACCCAGACCACTGGTGGGCCCCCTAGCAGGTCGTGGATACTCTACAACAACAAAACGTAGGCTTAACTCAATGCAATTATGTCATTAAGAAAAAAACGAAATCTAGAACAAAAGTTGCAGAGAATATCTGAATTACACAATGAAACTCTTCTTAAAAATTCTTGTATGTGGTCTTGCCACTATTGGTGGTATTTATAGTGAATTATAGTTTGAGAGTGTTGATTTGAGGAAAAGGTACAAATATCCTCCTTATTCCCATGGTTTATGATATAATCTTGATTGACTTTTCCATTAGTTAGAGATAATTAGGATAGAAAATGATTAAAAAGTCTTCTAGAAATATTATTGAGTGATATTAGATAAATTCTAAAATTCGGTTGGAATTGTTTGATTTTATTGTAGGAATAGGTGAATATCGTTAAACTCAAAGATTTTGAAGATGTGTAGACTATTGGAAGATGAAGAGATTAAGCACAAAGCAATTTTGAGAAAGAGTGACTCTCTATTTTGTAAACTTTATAAATAGTAAAAGCAATCCTGAGGATCTCTCAATCCTCGGGATGGCTTAATTTACCCATATCATTGTAATAAATAGAGGGTAATGAATCATATAAAGACATATAAGAAATTTATCCAAGCATTCAGAACTCGAAATTGCTCTATACAAGCAATATTTTGTAAATGTTGTACCAGTTACGGAATTAATAGAAGCTTTGGGCGTTTTCACCATTTTTGCATACTGAGTTTGTAGAAGTAGTGCTTCTAAGGACCGAGGGCCCGGTCTGAAGGCGTTACTGTCTCAATTTGTAATTGTATTGATTTGATTTCAGTTCTGTGATTTAAATCTCTTTTGCAACAGTTAAGATGAATGCATGAGTGTGTTGATGTTTCTATATATTAGTTGTGTTGTTTGATTACAGAAGATAGATGCTTCATTTGAATGTTACTGATTTTTGTTCCATTTCTCATTGTTGTAGTTTGTTGATCAAGAGTTCATCTTATTTTCACATACGTTGTTCCTTTTATTAAGTTAACATTTGTTGTTCCTTTCGCTTAATTTAGCATTTGTTGTTCCTTTCATTTAAAGTACATTTGTTGTTCCTTATCAATTTACAGTAGTTAGTTGTTCTTTCCAGTAGATTAAATAGTCACAGATAGATCAGTTTCGTAAGTACTTTTATAAATTCAATTATTGTTTCTTAGTTAGATGAATTCATCAATTTAGTTAAATGGCTTCAATTCACAACATGTTATAGATCAAATTAAAATTCTGTTGAGATCTTATCTTTAGAATTTTAATGAATGTGTGAGGAACTTGATTGTTGATAAACTCATATTTTCTTTGACTACACGATTTTAGCCTCTATAGCTATCTGCATAGACATTGCTTATATTCTTGAAATAAAAGACGAATCCTCGGGTTGATAAATTAATGTTAAACTAAGGTTGATTTAGGACATCTTTAGAGCCCAACATTTTTGTGTTGTTGTCGGGGAGAATGTCAAAGATAGCATAGGTTGTGTCTCTAGAGGATGAGGTATTGAAAATGGAAGGTAAGAACCTATGTAGGAAATAAGTAAAATGCTTATGCCAGCGTATACCTTCAGCTGATACATAGAGGTCATATAGGTACTTAGAATTTTGTGTGAAGTTTGTATGACTAAGAAGAAAGAACCTAAAAAACCAAAACCTCCACCAAAAACTACAAAATCCCCGGGCTCGGTTACCCCTAGAAGAAGCACTTTCATAGACAACATCATCCTAAAAGATGAATCTCAAGCCTCGGTTGGACCCTGGAAGGGTTCTACTTGAATCCATCAAGAAGCAAATTCACCAACCGTAGCCCATGCTGAGGTTCATAGAAGAACTGAAGGGACTGAACAATGTTTTCAAAATACAGATCTTCCACCTCTCAGCCCTTTAGACGAGGGAAACTCTTGTAATATGGAAGAAGGAGAAGGGGAAAACAACGGGGTTGTTAAAGAAAACCCATCACCACCACCTAATCCTGTATCTCCTACGATAGGATGTGGTACACCTGAAATCCCAGATAGAGGTAGCGTGATTAAATCCCCTAGGGGATCAAGTAATCAATCACCCCAAATAGAACACCCAGGCCAAGAAATTCTTGAAAAATTCTTGAAGACTATTGGCATATCTTCGACCAAATGGCACAACCAAATCAACCACGAGCCCAGACTTCCACTCTGGAATATCCTATAGTTGATCCAGTTGCTAATGCCCCCATGAAATCCATCTCGTTATAGAATTTTCCAACCTTTCACGGATTAATTTCAGAGGACCTTGATGTGTTCTTATTCGAATTTGATGTCATGTGTAGAGGTTATGACTACACCTCCGAACCCCAGAAATTGAAGTTGTTCCCTTCCACTTTGAAAGGAGAATATTTGCACTATTTTATGGGATTAGGAGGAGGAACCATAAATTCATGGGATGAAATGAAACAAACCTTCCTCATAAAATATCAGGATTATTGTAGAACCAGGGATCTAAAAGACGAAATATTTCAAATGACTGCAAAAGAAAATGAGACACTAGAGGAATATGTTGAAAGATTTCAGTATAACTTGCAAAGATCACCGTACGACACACTGCCAAGTGTGGTAATTAAAGCCACTTTGATAAAAGGAATGAAGGATGAATGGGTAGAAACAGTGAATTTCATGGGGAAGGGTGATATTTATCAAGAAACTTATGATAATATTATCTTATTGTGCATCAGGTGCTCACGTGGAAGTACTTGGACCAGATCGGGAATGCAGACTCCCCTCACCAAAAATAGCAACATTACTAGTAGGGGTGTCACCCGAGACGAAGTTGGTAATCTATTAGAGAATTTCAAAACTGATATTTTGAGTAATCTAAATACACAATTGGATGTTTTGCAGGCTAAGCAGAAATAGGCTGAAGAAGAACATTCCTTGGCCATATTTTGCCATCGATGCAGAAAGAAACATAGTCTGAGGGAATGTCCTTTGGATGTAGTTCGGGTGTGCGCTATCTGTGCCAAAGACCATGCAACAAATAAATTCCCATCGCTCCCAGGGTTAAAATATGTCTTTAAAGAGGAAGAAGAGAAAACAGAACTGGTATATTGTATAGCTTAGCATTGTCAATGGCAGGCTTGTCCCCCAGGTATGCTACAAGATCCTTCCTCTTTATTTTCTAGATAATATAATTAGCAAAAAAAATTTGGAAACACATGGCAGGTCCAGCCATTTGTTAACCCTACCTAGAATTCCCAGGAATATCCTACTGCACCCTGGACAAATCAATCTTTTACAAATCCCACTTAGCCAAATGAATCAGCTGCAAATCCCACCTGGCCTAACTCTCAATACCCTACCCCATCCTGGAAAAATCCAAGTAATAATCTCTATCCTTCACAATGGACTAGCACAACTGCCCAAGCCCCCAATTAGAATCAGAATTGGGTGCGCCCCATTGGGATGACTAAGCAAGCCATGGGGATGGATCCCCAATATCATCCCACTTTACAAGGACCACTCCAATTACCCCAGAACCCTCAACCTCAAATGTGTCCACAATTACCAGCTCAACCCAATCCAAATCCTAATAATAGACCAGCCCAGCTTGTACAAATTATCGAGAATTTGGATGGGGAAATCAACTTAGTAGGGTGAAATGAACGTCGGTTGAGATCAAGGCATAAAATTTCTCCTGAAGAAAGTAACACTCACCAAGATCAGGAGAATGAAAATAATATACAACCAGAAATAACACCCTCGACTGTGGTCATAATGGAAGAAATAGAACAAGGGGGAAATACAGTCGAGCCATAGAACCATGATGAGGACGCGATTCCTCCTCCCTCGTTTCCCAAAATTTTAATGATAACAAAACCAGTTGTATATCCTAACTTTGATATTGTAAGGGAACTAAAGAATCTCTATGTTAAGATACCACTCCTACAGGCTCTGTAAGACATCCCAATTTATACAAAGACAATTAAGGAATTATGTGGGAAGAAGCATGTTAGGAAAGCTAAAAATCCATCAACTGTTTGTGTGCTAGGAGCCTTGTCGGATGTTATTCTAGGAAAGCAGGAGCTGGTCAGGTATATAGACCCAGGGAATCATGTGGTGACAGTGCAGATTCAGGATTGTACTTTTCCAAATACACTAGTAGATTTCGGGACAACCATTAATATCTTGACCATCGAGACCTGTAATATATTGGGTTTCACCTCCTTTGAACCTACTTCAATTATGTTACAATTGGCTGATAGATCAATGGTTAAACCATTAAGCACATTACAAGATATAACAATTTTAGTCGACTCTTGGGAATACCCAGTTGATTTCCTCATTATCAACCCAAGAAGTGGACTCCATGGACACCCATTAATAATTGGAATACCATGGCTCGCAACAACAGATGCATACATAGGATGTCGCACAGGCAACATGACTATTGCTAGAGGAAGTGCTACAAAGAACCTCATTATGTATCCTCCAGCTAAACCAAGTCTGCCTATTATACATCAGTAGTTTCCACCACCTAGATATCCAGAAAAGGACCTACGACCTCCTCTCACATTGGAATAATCTCTCAGACTCAAGAACCAACTAGAAGATGATGTGATTAGTAGCTTCACTAACATCCCAGCCATTATAATAAATCCAACATGTCAAATGTTAAAATATGTGTTAGATAATGAAGCACATGGAGATCCTTTCGAAGAATTCATGGAACAAAAGATCCCCACTACTGTTGTCCATAACAACAAATCAGTTGAAATTGCACCAGGGAGGTTTCTGAATATTAATGCTAATTTAAATGAGCAACAACAACATAAATTGATTCAAACCCTTTCTAAATATCAACAGGCTTTTGCTTGGGAATATCTTGACATGAAGGGAATATATCCCCAACTATGTACACATCATATCTATATTGAGAAAGATGCCCGACCCATCCGATAGCCCCAATGAATATTGAACCCTCATCTTAGGGATGTTGTTAAAGAAGAGTTACAAAAACTGTTTGATGTTGATTTTATATATCTTATCTCAGATAGTCGTCGGGTTTCTGTTTCAGGATTAATCCATAAGTGCGGACACAAACCAATCTTCCTAGATCCACCTAGATCTAGAACAAAACAAGACAGAATAATACACTTTCCCTAGATTTTAACTGTTGAATGAACTAGGAGGCAAGAATCATGTACATACCGTATGATCGCTTCCTTGGGTCTTTGTTGTTCCAAGATTTTCTCCAATGCTCTTGTATCGTCCAGAACACAACAAAACAAACCAATCGAAGTGAAGACAATTCAATATATTCAACAATTAATCTATACATATGATCAAGGAGTTATGTAATAAAGTGACATTAGCTTTATGGGAAAGGGACATATTACTGTATTATATTGATTGAAAGTGAAACTTACAACCTGAGCCTTGATGTTGCAAACCTCCTTTCGATGGCTCCTAGCCCTGACACACACACTTGCTCATGCATGAAGAAAATCAACCACTTTCGATAACCTTGCTGGTGTCTCTAGTTGCTGTAGCATCAGTCCTTCATACAATCTTCCACTAATTCTCCAATAATTCTCTTACTAGTTTGCTTCTAACCTTTTCCATGAGCATTCTCCTTAATATATAGGAGAGACTAGATTAGTTACTTGGATAGGAAATGATCCCAAGATATCAGGAAAGCCAGTACTTAGATAACCATTCAAATGCCAACTCATCCTTCTAGAAGATTCCCTTCTAGAAGGTTCGAGAATTTATCTTTTTCCTTCCTTTAGAATATGTTCGCACCCTGATAGTTAGGTACAGTGTGAACTTCTCGCACCCCAGCTTAATGCAGCCTGCGAGAATTAAGCATTCTCGTAGGCAAATATATAGGTAGCTTGCGAACCTCCCTTAAAAACATGATTTCTGGAAAGAGACAAAGGTAAATTTTCTCAGGAAAATGTTCTAGTGAAGAACCTGATTTCTCCATCATCATCACATCATCATGACAACCAAAATTATGGATAACAGTTTCCCCACTAGTAATCATCCCCAAGAAGAATGGGAAATGGTGAATCTATGTAGACTACAGAGAACTCAACAAAGCTACCTAGAAGGACCACTTTCGCTTACCCTTTATTGATCAAGTCCTTGACACTTTAGAAGGGAAGCAATTATTCTCATTCCTAGATGGTTTTAGTGGCTATAATCAGATCCAGATTGCTCCAGAATACCAAGATAAAACTACATTTACATGTCCCTGGGGTACCTTTTCATATAGAGTATTTCCCTTTGGATTATGTAATGCTCCATCCACATTCCAGAGGGTCGTTATGAGCATATTTAATGATCTAGTTAATGAAGGACTTGAAGTTTACATGGACGATTTCACCCCTTATGGCACTGATTTTGATCAAGCTCTGAGCAATCTAGAGAAGGTACTGGAACGATTAATTGCTACTAGGCTATCTTTGAGTCATGAAAAATTTCATATGATGATGACCAAAGGTGTGGTACTGGGACACTATGTTTCTACAGAGGGAATCAAGGTAGAACCAACAAAAATAGAGGTAAACCTTCATCTACCTACACCCCGTACACAAACTGAGGTACGTAGTTTCCTTGGTGTTGCAGGATACTACCGCAGATTCATAGAAAAAATTTCAAGAACACTTGCACCTTTACATGCTTTAACTGGTAATGCGGAATTTCAGTGGTCTGACAAGGGTGATGTTGTGTTTGCAGGACTTAAAAAGTTGGTCTCAACAGCACCAGTGCTAAGAGGACAAAACTGGAAATTGCCATTTCATATTTCTATGGATGCATCGGATATCACCATAGGCATTGTCCTTGGACAAGAAGAAGACAAGAAACCTTATGCTATTTATTTTATTAGCAAAAATCTCACTCCCGCTGAATTAAATTATACAGTAATAGAAAAAGAATTTTTAGCCATTATACATGCTATTAATAAATTATGCCACTATATAACATGCTATCTGGTTATTCTGTATACTAATCATTCGGATATTAAATATCTATCTAACAAACCAATCACTAATGGATGGGTTACTTGGTGGTTATTACTATTGCAGGAATTCAACATCACCATCAAGGATAGGCCCGAAAGAGAGAATCTCATCGCATATTTCTTGTCCCACATACCCAAAATAGATGATTCTATGACAGTGGAAGACCAACTTCCAGACGAACACATGTTCGTGGTCACTATTAAAAAACCATGGTACACTGATGTGGCTAATTATCTGGCATCCGGGAAGTTTCCATCACATCTATCACCAAGGGAAATGAAATTGATCGTCCAACGCTGTGCAGGATTCACTTGGATTGGTGGATATTTGTTCCACACAGGGGCTGACCTCTAGATCCAAATATGTGTAAGGGATGATAAAATTTATGATGTTTTGAAGGTGGGTCACGATGAGCTCTGTGGCGGACATTTTGCAGAATGAAGAATTGGGCATAATATTTTATAGATGGTCTACTATTGGCCCTCAATATTTAAGGATGTGAAGAAGTATGTCTAGGCCTGTGATAGTTTTCAAAGGATGGGTCGACCCAGCCAAGTTGATGAAATTTCCTTAAAAGCACAAATAGTCGTAGAACCTTTTGAAAGATGATCATTGGATTTTATTGGCCCCTTCAATCCAAAATCAAATCAGAAGGCTTATATTCTAGTTGCAACAGACTATATGACCAAATGGGTAGAGGCAATAGCCTTGTCAAACGCAATGGAGGAAGCAGTCATTAAATTTATTTTCAAATTATTTGTATGTTATGGATTACCCATGGAAGTAATCACTGACGGAGGGTCGCAATTTGCAACCCATACAATCACGGCCACCCTGCAAAATTATCATATAAAACACAGAGTTACTTCCCCCTATCACCCACTGGAAAACAAACAAGTAGAAAGTACCAATAAAGTCTTGGAGGCAATTTTGACAAAAACAATCTCAACAAATCGTCAGAATTGGGCAATCAAGCTTCCAAATTCCTTATGGGCCTATCCCACGACATGGCATAACACTATTAGATAATCTCCTTATCATCTAGTCTATGGAAAATAACCCATCTTCCCAATTTAATTTGAGATCAAGACTCTAAGGATAGCCCAGGATATTGGACTATATCTTACAGAGGAACATAAACAACGCTTATAGAAGCTCAACAATTTAGACAAATATTTTTTTTTCTCCCTACAATGCACAACTGTTATCCAACAATAGAGAGCTAGCTGGCACGATAAACATATCAAGAAGAAATCCTTCCAAAAAGGTGATTGGGCGCTTCTCTATGATTCTAGGTTTTAGGATTTTCCTGGAAAATTATAGACAAGGTGGCTCAGACCATATTAAATCCATGAAGTTCATGATAATAGAACTGCTACCTTAGTCACCATCGATGGATATGGTTCTCCTTTTCTGGTAAATGGACATCGGTTATGACTCTACCATCAACCACTTTCAAAAGAATCATTTTGCCAAGAAGTAAGTAAGGACCCTACTATTTAGATTTTAGCTGGTTGGGAAGGTAACCCAACAACCTCAACTTCATAAAATGCTGATTTTTATCATCACTGTACATATTGTATATATATTTCTTCACAGATTTGATTAAGTTTTTAGTTTTTTAACTTTTTAGGAAAGTCACTTGAGAAAATAAGAACTGGAAAAGATGAATGCAAACGAATATAATTAAATTATCACTCTTTTCGGTTCCTATAAAAACCCAGTAAATATAAACCCTATTTTCATAAAGAATGAACATGTCATGTTCCACAACAAAAATCAGGCAACTGTAATGAATGAATGACACTAGCAAACCATCCTTCAATTATTGAGTAAACCTACCCATAAAAATTGAATGAATTTAGTTGATGACTAATCAATCGTAGATTCACTAAAAAAAAATGACTGCGGGAGGTTTACAATCACTTAATTAGAAGGTTAACAATTTGAACATCATCATTGTTGTTCAGTTGGAACGGAACAAATATTGTTCCCTTCGTGTGATTGTTGTTCACTTTGTGCATGATTTCTGTTTATTTTGAACGGAACAATTGTCATTCCCTTTGTACGATTGTTGTTCCCTTTGTGGGTAGTGTCATCCATTTGAAAGTAATGACTGTCGTTCCCTTTTTTACAACGTTTTTTTCCTTTGCCGTGATTGTCGTTCCCTTTGTGAATAGAGTTGTTCATTCGGAAGGAACAATTGTTATTCATTCTACATTTTTCCTTATTGTTGTTCCTTTTTCTCAAAAGTCATGATTATTTTCTCATGAACAAGGATACCATTATTACGTCAGTCACTCCTCTGGGTATGACCCTCACTAATTCATTTTCATCAACACTACTTCTAATCATCATAAGTAATGATTTGTCATTTTTGTGTGGACTATATAGCATACCTTATCAAATTGTTTTTGGATTAATTTATTTGAATTATCTTAAAAATTGTTCATAATCCATTTACCACCATAATTGTTTTCTTTCCCCTATATATATACATATACTTGAATGATAATTTTCCTTCATATCATAATAAGGAGTCTAAAGCACATTTTTTTACTCGGCATTCTTACACTTCTTAAGTCGTCCCTCACTCTTAAGGAGTAGATGAGCCTCCCTTGATAGTGGAAACAAAAAAATTAAATATAAGAAAAGTAATAAAATTCTCCCACAAAGGATAGGGGGTCTCACCACGAGCCAGCCTACCATGATCATAGGATAGTAACATAAGTGACATTCCCACTATGGCTACCACACCAGGGCAATGGCCTTTGGCATTTTTTTCATCAAAGGACAAGACGTCTCATCACGAGCTGACTTGTTCACTTAAGTTATGATCTAGTGAGTGGAATTATCATTATCTAGCTACCAAACTAGGATAGTGGTATTTTTGGGAAAAGACGATTCAAACTATTTATTAAGTATACAGGCTCATCTATGGGTTAAAAGGAAACCTTGTCGAGACTATGAATGCCTACTGGCAGCAGTGGCTCTTCCTATGGTATCGAAGTTTATATTTAATATGCAAAGATTTTTTGTGTGTTCCTAGATTTCCTTTTCTAAAAACGAGGCTATCATTCTAGTTATATCCAATAACAAGGGAGAGTTACAATGTTATGATATGTGGAACATTTTTAAAATATGTGAACAAATTTAAAAATTATTCGGAATATTTTTCCTTAAACTTTTTTGAACATAGGTATGTCAATTTGAATTTCCCACACAAAGTGATGATTGTTCATAATTACCGTTAAAGTGATTTTGAATGATATTAATGATTGTTTTCCCGGTGGCGGTGGAGGCATAGTAATCACACCTCACTTGAACTACCTGCCATTATTACACTCGTACATTTTGACAGTCGAGGTCGACCTTTCCATTTACGAGGGGGAAGATATTTTGCACATTTTCTGATATATCATAATGATTGTAATAAATGGGAAAACTCACATTTTTATATACACTTGTTGTTCTAATGATATTTGTTATTTCTGGTAATATTGTTTCCAAATCTAGTCTAACTAAGCTGCAACAGGAAATGATAGTTGTCCTCATCTGTTCATAGAAGCAATGGGTGGCCGAAGTGTATGCTGAGAGCCCACATTACTATAGGTAACTGACCAGGCAAGAGAAATTTTACATTGTCTGGGGTGGATAGAATATTTGACCAGATTGCAGGGATATGACACAAATATCACACTAGCTTTTTTCCATAACTTGCAAAGAGGAGTCTCCATGATCCGAGACATACAAATCCTGGTCACTGAGGAAATTATAGTGGAGGTTACAGGCCTCCCCAAAAAAGGCATACAGTGGATGGGGAAGTATGCAATGTTCAAGGAGGATGTGGAATGTTTCATAGAACCTGGAGAAGAAATTGATAAAAAGGGGAAGGGACTCAACCTCACCGCTCATAGCGAGCCATGGAGGGAGATGGCATGAGTAATACAAAGGTATATCACCTGTGATGGGAGGTATGATGTGGTGTAGTCGCGCCACCTCAAATTGTTAGTAGCGCTAAAACATAGGTTAGTAATAAATTTGTCATTTTTCCTAAATTCCATGTTACATGAAGTTGCTGCAATAACTCAAAAGGATAAAGACCCTGTCACCATAATTAGTCACCATGGACTAATGAAGTTAATAGTAAAGAGGGCCCTGAGCCAAAATAAAATAACTTGGGGTGATCTAATCGAGGCTGATAGGGCCCTACAAATCAAACAACACGAAATCCAAAAAAACCCCCTCACAGAGAATTGAGACAACTCAGGAAGAAGGAGGCAGTGCCCAAATGGAAGTTCCATTACCCCAGCCTAAAATTGAGATAGCCTAGGTAGGAAGAGATAGTTCCCAAATGGAAGTTCCAGCACCCCATCCTGAAATAGAAGAAGACCCCATCCAATAGGAAGAAACATCAAAGAAAAAGAGAAAAAGGACAATTATTGTTCCTGAAAACTCCATTGTGAAAAGAAGAATAAGTAAAAGGATAGAACAACATGGAGAAACCCAAGAAACGGTACAGGAAGAACAACCCTCACAGGAAAATATTCAGAGAATTGAATAGGAAGAACAACCCTCACAGGAAAATATTCAGGTAATTGAACAGATAGAACAACCCTTACAGGAAAATACTCAGGAAATTACACAACCATCACTTGAAAGCCTTACAGAACAATTTTTCAAAAGTTATGAGGTAGAGATGGCTCAAGTAATAGGGAACTTAGGTACATCAGTCACCAAAGACACAATAAGGTCTGAAGAAAACCAAGAACCGACTTTCTCTTCAAACCCTGCTTTGGACCTCCCTGACATAGAGATGAATTTCCCCGAAGATAAAGAACAACCAGAACCTCATGCTGAGGTAAACAACCCTGTAGAATAGTCAGAGAGCACATAAGAAACAGGGGAATGGTCATTAGCTGATCAAAGTGAGGAAAACCTTGACATTCCTCATAAACAGAAAACAACAAGCAAAGGCCACAATAAACTCAAAAAATTTAAATAGGAAAATAAGCTATTGAGGAGAAGGGTTAAAAAAATTAAAGTACTAAGCAGAAAGTTGGTAGACTCAAAGAAATAATTAAAAAATTAAGGAAACAATTGAAGCAAGATGATAAGGCCTATGAAAGGAAGAAATCCAAAAGGCCTAGAACACATGGAAGGAACCCACTTCTTAGGAGGACAGTCCATACAAGTTCTATTAGAACACAGACAGAGTTGCATGCCCTTGAAAAAATAGCAGAGATGGAAGCTCAAACAGATATTCCAACAGCAGAGGAAGTAGATGTTCAAAATGAAGAAGTGATTTCTTTGGAAACACATGAAATGGAAACTCAAACAAAGATTCCAGCAGCAGAAGAAACAACTACCCAACCTAATGAAGTGCTTCCTATAGATTTTCCTTCT
>JASDQU011028046.1:37883-54077 GCA_032191745.1 Picea mariana
TGGGTACCGGCCTGTGGTATGACTAGGTAAACCCGTCGGTGTAATGAACAAGCTTGCTGGCAGTGGGGCATTATACCTAGCGAGGATGATAATCTGACAAAAAAAGTATAATAAAATTCCTAAATCTTAAACTTGTCATGATGTATGACATTACTTGTAGACAAAGATGACAAGAAGTATGCATGTTTAAACTAAGGTCAATGAACTCCATAAATTTGGCATTGGGAACTAGCTTTAAGACTATTCTAAGACTGTCTCGCCTACCTCTTCTTAACTATATGTAGGATTCTATGTCCTACAAGTGGGGCCATACTTTAACCATCTCGTCAGACTAATGTGTGAAATTTATCTCTGCACTTAACAAACAGTAAATCTTAGGCTATTGGGAGAATTGATTGGTTCCCTATATTTTTTATTGTGAGGTATCACAATACTTAGGAATGGGGGAGGGGTTTCATGAGCTGAAAAATGATAAATACTTCCTATCTATAATCCATGAGAAGTAGAAGTTTAATCTTTGTAAAAAATGTGTATATTTCTTTTATGATGTGGGCTATTATATCAACAATTATTTTTATTGAAATGATAAATTATATACACTGACATCACTGTGTGTTATAAGCCTGCTATACATTTCTTTGAAAGACCGCTTAACTAGTTCTTTGTGTCAATTACAGACTGTTAAAATATTCACTATAGATTTTTGTTACATGCCTACCGACAAAGGTAACCACAAACCAATATTTTGATCTAGTAGCTAGCCCTACCAAATCATAGAGGGCTCTCTCCACGATCACAATCAATAAGGTGACTGGAGAAGGAAAAAGATATTAGGCTAGGTATTTAGCTCAGTGTTGTTTTGATTTGGAGTTTGTTAGATGAGAGTCTAGGTATAGGGATCTAGGCCAGGGTTTCCAAAAGATGAGTTGCAAAGATAGAATGGGGCAAGGTAGGTATACTCAGTAGAATTTAGGATTTGTCATTGTGTATAGGGTAGATAAGGTGAGTTTAAAAATTGGAATGAGGTCATGAATCCATTCATTAGAAGAAGGTGTAACATAACATGACAGTTTCATCCAAAACATAAAAAATACCTTTTAATTCTGCTTATAATCTTATGAAACAATCATAGGAAAGCATGGAAATGGCAACAAATTGTAGCATAAGAGAAGAAACTTTCGAGGGTGATTTGGAGGGCTTTCTAGATGATTTTTTTAATGAAAAAGTTATGAATGGAAATATGAAGATGTAATATACACCTTGGAATCACTAATCCAAGGAAAAACCTACATCTAACCCCTTCAAAATTGATTCAAAAACAAACTGTCCAAAAGCACAACGAATGTTACAGAAGTGCAACAAAAACATATGGGTCAAATATGGAGTGATAGCATTTTAACCATAAAAAAATTTATAGAACCGAGAGAAGGTTGTGTATAAAGGGTGGTTTTTAAGACAAACCTCTCTCAATTTTGTGAAATTCAATCCCATGTTCTTGGAATATGTGCCACAAAAGAATGACTGAAATAGGTAATTAAATTGGAGAAT
Source organism: Picea mariana (assembly GCA_032191745.1). Taxonomy (NCBI): domain Eukaryota; kingdom Viridiplantae; phylum Streptophyta; class Pinopsida; order Pinales; family Pinaceae; genus Picea; species Picea mariana. The sequence goes on from JASDQU011028046.1 coordinate 39,432, forward strand.
TTGATTTTCTGAAATAGGCCTCCAAGAAAGTTGAATATCTCCCACTATATGATACATGTGTAAATACAGAAGGAGGTTATTGTGATTTGGTATGTCCTTAGAAATAAAATCCTTTTGTTTTCCAAAATTCATCTTTATTTGGTCAAAAACCTCTTTTTAAAATGATGACCAAAAATAGGCAATTAAATTGGAGAATTTGATTTTCTGAAATAGACCTCCCATAAAGTTGAATATCTCCCACTATATCATACCCATGTAAAAAATTAAGGAGGTTATTATGATTTGGTATGTCCTTAGAAACAACTTTCTTTTTTTTTCCAAAATTCTTCTTTATTTGGTAAAAACCTCTTTTGAAAATGATGACCAAAAACAGAGTCAAAAGCGCAACGTGGTCTTGTAGAACACTTTTGAGTGAATTTTCTAGATCCATTTTCTGATGTAGTAGTAACTGACCATGTGTCTCTGAAGCTTGATTTCCTCGTTGGCCTTTTTCAAGAGCATCTCCATGTGTTCATTGAATCTGACAAGACAATACTCTCTGTCCTTTTCAAATTCTGCTGCAATGTTTTGTTGACATAGTGGAGGGGATGGCTCAAGACTCATTTGACAATAAAAAGGCATGTCAAATTTTATTTGAAAATATAAAAAATTGACCTAGGACCCCATCAATAACCTTGAAATATTACATTTGATTATTGGCGATGACTCGCCAAGAAAACTCTTGATTCCCTTGCAGCCTTAGTGGGTAAGAAAAACAAAAAGCTTGCTGAAAATTCTCCATTTCCTTCAACACCTATTGATCATCAACCTAAGAAGCTACGATATGAATTTAAACAAGACTTTCCTTCAGTCCCCACAAATAGAAGAGGAGACAATCAGTACAAAGGGGAATCTTTTCGAAAAATTAGCCAAAATGCAAGTGGAAATCCTAATATAAAACCCCCAAGCACTTCAGATCTCATATAAGTGTCTTCCGATCATGAAAGCCCCCATAAAAGACTCATGAATGTTTGTGCATAAGAGTTGGATCCTGATAGAGAGCACCCCATCCAGTACACGATCCAACACTTCATCCGACACATGATCCAGCACTCAGAGCACATGCGAGTTGGTGGTTGGTACATTAGCATCCTACGATGGAAGAATCGATGACCTACGTTTTGTGTCCCCTCGTGGCCTCAAGCTACTAAGATCATGACATCTTAGATTAGGCGGTTATGCTAATCGCTGAGGGGCTCACATATTTTCTAGAAGCCAAAGATGCTAGAGTGTGTTTAATGGAATTTCCATTTTTAGAGGAGGTCAACCCTTCCAGTGGTCGAACTCTCTGTTGGGCTCTAAATATGTCCTAAAAAAACCTTAGTTTAACATTAATTTATCAACCCTAGGATTCATCTTTTATTTAAATAATATCAGCAAAGTCTATGTAGATAGCTGTCGAGGCTAAAATCGTGTAGTCAAAGAAAAGTTGAGTCTATCAACAATCAAGTTCCTCACACATTCATTAAAATTATAAAGATAAGATCTCAACAGAATTATAATCTGATCTATAACATACTGTGAATTAAAGGCATTTAACTAAATTGTTGAATTGATCTAACTAAGAAACAATAATTGAATTTATGAAAGTACTTACGAAACTGATCTATCAATGACTATTTAATCTGCTGGAAAGAACAACTAGTTAATGTAAATTGAGAAGGAACAACAAATGTACTTTAAACAAAAGGAACAAMAAATGATAAATTAAGTTAAAGGAACATCAAATGCTAACTTAATAAAAGGAATAATGTATGCAAAAATAAGAGGAACYGTCGATCAACAAACTATAACAATGAGAAATGGAACAACAATCGATAACATTCAAATGAAGCATCTATCTTCTATAATCAAACAACACAAMTAATCTATAGAAACATCAACACATCATGCATTCATCATAACTATTGCAAAAGAGATTTAAATCACAGAACTGAAATCAAATCGATATAATTACAGATTCAGAAAATAACTCCTTCAGACTGGGCACTTGGTCCTCAGAAGTAATGCTGCTAGAAACTTAGTATGCAAAAATGGTGAAAACACCCAACGCTTCTATTAATTCCATAACTAGTACAACATTTACAAAAGATTGCTTGTACAGTGAAATTTTGAGTTCTGAATTGTTGGCACAAGGGCAGATCCAGGGTTCAATGCTCAAGAGCACACCAACAAAACCCTAACAACTGACCCTTTCGACAACACCTGTGAAGCAGATGAAGTCTCACCCGAGGTAGAGGTAGGGGTGGTTGCAAGACTCAGGTGTTTGGAACCTTAGCTGGGACACAGATCTATGATTATACAGCTTACTAGAGCACCTAGCATCATTAGTTCCTAAAGATACATTCAATAACTACTTCTCTTATAAGACAGAGCTCTGCAACATCCACACAAATCCAAGCACTTAACAACAGTAACATAGATCAAATCCTAGTAGATCAACACTAAGCATCCTCATACATATCAGATCTAACATTCATACACGTCTAAGAGCACAAAGAATAAGTAGATCTACCTAAATATATCAAAACACTTGGTAGAAGAAGGAATAAACACATTGAACCAAAGCACAAAGCATCACACACAAATTTAAGTGGTGCACCCCCACCTTGGGGCTACATCCACCAACTCTTCTTTTGTATTAGCTTCAGTCAATCAGGTTACAACATAGAGCTTATCGAATTCCTACTCCGCATAGGACAGGAGATCTGTGTGCACCTCGCCAGATCCTCCTTCCCCGAGTAGATCTAGCACAAAGCCTCCTTACAATCTATGCACTCAACACTTACAATACTTGCACTCAGCTCTACAAGTCTATCACATAGATCAACTCTTAGCACTAAGCCACTACTAACTTCACTTTTGAGCCCCTTCTTATATAGCCTAGACTTCTACTTATATATTTACAAAAGAAATCCTAAGCATGGGTAAACCCACGGGCCGACATCCCTTTCCCATTACATCAACCCAAAACCCTAAAAGAGGCCTAAAGTGGACCGAGATCCCGCGATCTTTGCTTCATCTTGTGCACTTCCTTCAATAGGGTGTCAAAGTCCCAAAAATTGTCAAATATGACCAAGTATCTCCCACAATTTGGTCAAGGGACAAAAATCCCCCAACACTCACCTGTGACTCGTCCCGATTCACTCAGGTCTGATCAATTCTGCTTCGAACACCTCAAGCTTGGCTCGAGCTACTTCGACCTGCTGCATTGCAACTTCTTCTTTCTCGGCGAACTCCTGGATGAGTGCGACATTCCTTGACCCTTCTAGGCATTGCTGTGATGAATTCACGACCTATTCCAACTTTGTTCCTTGGTTCTCAATCTCTATAAATAGCTGACATGCCTTATCCTGCAAAGGTTAAATTTGTTGAGTTGCTTCCATTACCTTGCGCTGGATCATATGGATCTGCTGCTATGCTATGCACTACTCGTGAGACCATTTCATTTTCTCTATGGGTGATAGGGCCTTCAGCTACACCTGTAGCCTTTCGGCTTCGTACTTCACCTCCTCGAGCTGCAACTCCAATTTATGCAATTCTAGGTTCTCAGCTAGGTTCTCGTAGATCTGTGCACTTCTGCTACTTAGTTGTTTGCATTCCTCAGAGAGTGCTTTAATCCTTTATATGGTGCTCCGGGTAGTTATTTTTCTTTGGTCGTGCACTTCTTGTGGGGTCTGAGGTATGGTCTGAAGCTCTAAGTCCATGACTCTTTGTTGAAGTTGATGAATAAATTTAGCAAGCGTCATCACTTGGTGTTCTATGGGGTCCTCTGCCTTCTGTTCTAATCCAGTCATAGAGAGAAATTCTTTGTTGACTACTTCTTCAATCCCAATATTCTTTGCGAGTAGCTACTCCTTTTCTTTTTGGATCTTCGCTCTGTCTTCTTCCAATTTTGCTTGGAGAGCGTCTCGCTCTTGTTGCGTAGCTTGGCACTGCTCGATGATTTCCTCCTGTGCTTTCTTTAAGGCCCGGGTGGCCTGCGTGGTTTCTTCTTGTACTTTCCGAAGGCATGCTTTGACTGTGGCAACAATCTTGTGGAGTTGAACTGGTTCATCTCCCTCTTCTGTTGTTCCTTCTAGTAGGGATACAGTAGAGACTGCGCGGTTAGACCGAAGTGCCTGCTGTACTCCTTGGAGCTCACTCTCAATTTTGTTGTACATTTCATCTTGCTTGGCTTCCTACTTTTTTTTTTATTTCTTCTATAACTTTGTTCATAGTGGTGAGGAGGAAACTGAAGTCATTTGGGTTGAGCGTGGTCTTCATCTTGGTTATAGGGGTTCTAGGTTTCTTCCGGGAGGAAGGTTTCAGAGGTGAAACCTTCCTTTTATTCGATGAGTCCTCTTCATCTCCTAGCCTCTGTTCGACTTCTTCATCATTAGCTTCTTGCTCAGGTATAATGGATGCGGTCCTTACAGATCTATTGTCTATATCCTGTATTTCCTCATCCTTCTTTGTCTTCATTGTTTTCTTCGTTTTACTGGGCCCAGGTGTATCCTGCGCAACTTCTGGGCTGTCGATGTTAGATAATTCTGCGGGGTCTGTTGAAACAAGGAGGTTTGTCGACCATTCCTTGGTGATTTCCTACAAGTCTTCTTCTGTTAGCTTATAATAAGACTGTAATTTCTCTTTGTTCTCATCAGCATGTGTTGTAAGATAGATAAAATGGCAGTCTGCACTAAACTTTATTAAAGGTYGAAACCTGTGTAAAGTATTCAAGGTCACGCACGGCTCGGACTGGATGGCGAGCTTCAACTGGGTATAGTACGTGTGAAATACGGCATTGGATTTCCACTGTTTGTTCATGTCGTTTGAGTACCATAGGGTACTAAACTTCGTAGCCAGTGGTTCAAAGGGGTCAATGTCGGGGAAKTTTTCACCTTCCGATAGATCCCATGCAACAAAATCTATAAGTATCAAGAGCCAGCTAAAGTGAAATTCATGCCCCTGATCCTAGACTTCTCTACAATCAATATCTAGTTGATTCACCAGGTACTTCACCCAGTTCATCTATAGTCCCTCTACGCACTTTCCTACGAGTTCAACTACAAATCCAGATACTTGCGTGGGTCAATTCTAGAGAACAAGCTTATCGGTGATCAGTTGACATGCAAGGCGCACTATGTCGCTCTGAATAGAGGCTACCTTGTAGCCTCACACTCCTTTCTCAACATCGCCATAATATTCTTTGATCTTCTGAGAAAGATCACAGTCCGCGGTCTTTCCAAGATAGTAGTCATGGGGATCAGGGCCCTGCATGCTAAGACCTGTGATCCTATTGATCAGTGCTAGATCAACTATGATGCGATGGTTCAACCATAGGTATCCTCCGTGGTAGCTTGATAGGAGTAGCTTAACACAAGAATTCACCTCCTAGTGTCTGCCAAAGTGTGGTATCTTCATAACATTGAGCAGAGTAGACTGTGCGAGGTTCATTGTCCATTGCTGAGGGATGATCTTTGAATTATTGCCTTGGTTCTGGTTAGGTACTTGTACAAGGCCAGTGTGCTGTAGACTTTTCGATCCCCCAAGTTGAAGTCACTAAACTTCAACACTTCAATCTTGTCGTGATCTGCACAGACTGTGCGTACCCCTTTCAGTAGGTACGCAGTGACTAGAGTGTACTCAAAGTCTCTAGGCACACTATCTCTGTTGATCACACTGCTTAGAGGTGGTATGTAAGTAGGTAGGATGGATGGGACCAACTTCATGTTGGCCATATCGTCCTTATGTTTGGTTCTTCTTTCTGCGTCGGCTCGAGATGTTCCTGCTCGAGCAGTCGACGGGGAGGTTTGCACTCCTCTCGTCAATGATTCCTGTAAACCTATAGACAATCCTCGTTTCGACATGACTCTTTCGGATCTGAGGCTAGCGAGTACCTCTCTTACAGATTTTTTAGCTGTGCTAAATTCATCGGACATATACGCTCAGGATCAATAGCTCAGTTTCTCACAGTAACGTAGGCATCGTAGTAAGGTAGAGAGTGAGGTGAAGTAATCATTGTTCAGAATTCAGGTAATCTGTGGGCTCAAATTCACGATTAGAAAAAGTGTCTTTCGTGCATGGCACGACGGATTAAGTAAGTAACCCTGATCGTTTTCAATGGATGGGGGCTTCCCTAAATCTAGTTTTATCCATTATGGTGTGGTCTAACAGTCTAGTGATCAGATATCAATGCTTTTCGATCCGTTCAGAGTGGCAGTCAAACGGACATATCAACCTCCAACGGTTATATTGCTTCGTCATGGAAAAGTAACCCATGTCACTGTTCTGTTATCCTGGCGAAGCTCAAATTTTTCAAAGTTTCTTTCGAAGAGGTTCCCTCTGGGACCCTCTGTAGCCTGTCGATATGAGCTCTCTTTTTACTTAGCTTTCTAGTCTTTTTTCTTGTGAGCTTCGTCTTGGTAGTTCTTTTCTCGTTTTGGTTCTTATTTTCCTTGGGTGTAGTCACTTTGCGTTGCTGAGGTTCTTTCCCAAGACTCATGAGAAATATTTCGTCTGTATCTAGTACAGATACTCCAATGTTCTGTGAGTCCCCTAACTCCTTGATAACTAGGCTTCTAATGTTAATTAGCTTTGATTTATTCTCCTGTTCCTCAATCAATTGTGTGATTCTTCTGGTCATGAAATCTTGTAGCTCTTGTCTCCACTGTTGTAATACCTTTTATTCTTCCTTCTTTCTGGCTTGATCTTTCTCAATCCAAGGTTTTCCAAGTAACATAGTGAATGGGGCGTTGTCCTCAATAAATTCAGTCGAAGTTCCATTGATTATCATAGGTATCTGAGCGAGTTTTCCACATAACATCACTAGTTTTCCTCTGAATAGTCCTATTCCTCCTAGTGAAGGAATCATGGCAGGCTTCCCTATAACTTCCCAGGTTTTTTCTGGCATAATGTTCACTTATGTTTCTTCGTCAAGAATATAGTCAATGTCGAAGTCCCCTAGTCTTGCTTCGACTTGTTCCTTTTCTTTGAAGATCTCTGGTAATCAAACATCTTTAAGTTCCCTCAGTGTTTCTTTCATTTGTATCAATACTTTCTCTTATTCCTTCTGGGGTTCTGCTATTTCTGGGGTTTTCCTAGGTTTTGGATTCATTCCTTCGAGCCTAGCAATCATTCTGGGGCAATCCAATACTTCATGATCCACAGCTTTGCAACAGAGACAACTAGGTCTTCCACCAGGGCATTCCTTAGCAAGATGTATCAGTCTTCTGCAACTATAACAAAGGGTTAATCCTCTCTTTATTTTAAATGATCCCCAACTTCTTCTGTACTACGCGCTAGGATCATGGTAACCATCCTGCAAAAATTTCTTTCTAGGATCCTACATTCATTTGTTAGTCCAAACATTCTTTCTATGCATAGGTATAACATATCTATCAGATATATTCATATCAAGATTTCTTTCATTTATTAATGCCCTAGGTTTTAATCTAGGACAAAATCTATCAAAAATACCTAGATCCATACTTTAGAAACAAAAAAATTCTACTTATCTTATTTCTACAGAGCACAAAGCTTACAGATCTTACCTCTTTTCTGCAGATCTGACCTTTTTTCCTTATAAACTTCTAGTTTTACCTTTCTTAGAGCACAAAGCATTCAGATCTTGCTTCTTTTCTTCAGATCCGGCCTTCTCTTTTTAGCACAAAGCTTCGTGGGTTGAATGAAAATCTGCGCACTAGGGTAACAAATCTACGCAAAGAGCTTTCACAGTTTCTAGATCAAATATTTGCACAAAGATTTTCTTTCTTAATTCCCAGCAATCACAGTTCCACATCCCAGAAACGGAACCATTTGTTGGCACAGGGGCAGACCCAGGGTTCAACGCTCAACAACGTACCAAAAAAACCCTAACTATCGACCCTTTCGGCAACACCTATGAAGTAGATGAAGTCTCACCCGAGGTAGAGGCAGGGGTGGTTGCAAGACTCAGGTGTCTGCAACCTTAGCTGAGACATAGATCTGTTATTATACAACTTACTAGAGCACATAGCATTGTTAGTTCCTCAAGATACATCCAATAACCAGTTCACCTATAAGACAGAGCTTCGCATCATCCAAACTAATCCAAGCACTTACCAACAGTAACATAGATCAAATCCTGGTAGGTCAGCACTAAGAATCCTCATACATATCATATCTAACATTCATACATGTCTAAGAGCACAAAGCATAAGTAGATCTACCCAAATATATCAAAACACTTGGCAAAAGAAGGAATAAACACATTGAACCAAAGCACAAAGCATCACACACAGATTTACGTGGTTCACCCCCACCTTGGGGCTACATCCACCAACTCTTCTTCTATATTAGCTTCAGTCAACTAGGTTACAACACATAGCTTATCGAATTCCTACTCCACATAGGACAGGAGATCTGTGCGCACCTTGCCAGATCCTCCTTCACTGAGTAGATCTAGAATAGAGCCTCCTTACAATTTGTGCACTCAGCACTTACAATACTTGCACTCAACTCTACAAGTCTATCACATAGATCAACTCTTAGCACTAAGCCACTACTAACTTCTCTTTTGAGCCCCTTCTTATATAGCCTAGAATTCTACTTATATATTTATAAAATAGGGCCTAAGCGTGGGTAAACCCACGGGCTGACATCCCTTTCCCATTACATCAACCCAAAACCCTAAAAGAGGCCCAAAGTGGACCGAGATCCCATGATCTCTGCTTCATCTTGTGTGCTTCCTTCGATAGGGCGTCGAATTCCCAAAAAAAGTCAAATATAACCAAGTATCTCCCACAACTTGGTCAAGGGCCAACATGAACTCCTGGATAAATTAATTAGATGTCTTTCTATGATTCATTACCCTCTATTTATTACAATGATATGGGTAAATCAAGCCATCCTAAGGATAGAGAGATCCTCAAGATTGCTTTTACTATTTATAAATTTTACAAAATAGAGAGTTAATCTTTCTCAAAACTACTTTGTGCCCGATCTCTTCATCTTCCAACAGTCTACGCATATTCAAAATATTCGATTTTAACAATATTCGCCTATTCCTGCAATAAAATCAAACAATTCCAACCAAATTTTATAATTTATCTAATATCACTCAATAATATTTCTAGAAGACTTTTTAATAACTTTCTATCCTAATTATCTCTAATTAATGGGAAAGTCAATCAAGATTATATCATAAACCATGGGAATAAGGAGGATATTTTTACCTTTTCCTCAACTAAACATACCCCCCAGCTTACCTTCTTGCATGTCCTCATGCAAGCAAAGAGTTTACATGTAAACTAGTGAGGCTGAAAGGAGGAAAGGACTATTCACCAGGTCTCCTGAACCCACTCTTACTTTTGAGATCTCCAAAATAAGCTTCTTCCTTCTTCCTATTGATCTGATAATCACTTTGATAACCTTTTGGAGGATACCAAATAATAGGAGGACTATATCTACACCCAATCCAGGCAAATCCTTCATCCAGGATCATTCTGGCATATCTCTCCAACGTGAAGGTAGCTTCATGGAAGTTTTTGAAGAAAAAAGGTTCCCTATTCTTGACTGCATTTGGGGAGGCATTCCATATTAGTTTGGAAGAAACAATAGCTTCTTATTTAATATCCCTAAAATATGGTAGACCTAAACGTACAAATTGTCGGTGGATAGGGGCTAAGGATTCTACAACCTTTTCCCTTTTCATGAATGTTTTGTGGCACATAATGGTTGGAAAGGATTTAGGAGTTTACCCTCTGATCGAGAGGTCTAGCCTAGTATCCCTTTTCTTAAAAACCTTTTGTGCTTTAGCCCACCTGGTTTGGTTCTTGGTAAAATACAAGAATGCTTGAAACTGTATGTCCCCAATGAAGGGATTAGGGTTATCTTTTCTTTTTTCTCCCATGATGAAGTTGTGAAGGTATATCTCACACATAAAGTATTGCACTCCTTCTTCTTGTTCTCTAAAGCATGAAAAAAACTCAGAAATAGTGGTGAACTCAATTGGTTTTTCTTCTCTTATAGATTTTATCCTTAGCAACAAATAACGTTCCAATAAAAATAAGGTGTAATTGGAAGCAGGAGTCCTATAGGCTACTATATCAGAATAGACAGAGAAAATTTATTTGATTTTCTCCAAAGCTTTTTCTAACTGGCCCTATACTTTCTTCACCTTTCCTTGAGTTCTTCTTAATTCAACAAAAGTCTCATTCTTTGTTGTTGACATGGCTTTAAGTTGTTTGACAACGCTCTAATGCTCTACCATGGTTACCATTTCATCTCTGCTTTGAGTCAGGGCTTATTGGGATTGCATCAATTCTGCCTTCAACCTGCTAATAATAGCATCTTGTTCAGGGGACTAAAATGCTTCCTCAGTCTGAACAACTATCTCTTCTGTGGCTGTGGCATATGTCTAGGTCTTTGCATCATTTCTCTCTAAAGGAGAAAGAAAATTTATAGGAAGCACTTCCTTAGGTTGGGTAGTTGTTTCTTCTGCTGCTTAAATATTTGTTTGAGTTTCCATTTCATGTGTTTCCAAAGAAATCACTTCTTCATTTTGAACATCTGCTTCCTCTGTTGTTGGAATATCTATTTGAGCTTCCATCTCTGCTATTTTTTCAAGGGCATGCAACATTGTCTGTGTTCTAACAGAACTTGTATGGACTGTCCTCCTAAGAAGTGGTTTCCTTCCATGTGTTCTAGGCCTTTTGGATTTCTTCCTTTCATAGGCCTTATCATCTTGCTCCAATTGTTTCCTTAATTCTTTAATTATTTCTTTGAGTCTACCAACTTTCTACTTAGTACTTTAATTTTTTTAACCCTTCTTCTCAATAGCTTGTTTTCCTGTTTAAATTTTTTGATTTTATTGTGGCCTTTGCCTGTTGTTTTCTGTTTATGAGGAATGTCAAGGTTTTCCTCACTTTGATTAGCTAATGACCATTCCCCTGTTTCTTCTGTGCTCTCTGACTATTCTACAGGGTTGTTTACCTCAGCGTGAGGTTCTGGTTGTTCTTTATCTTTGGGGAAATTCATCTCTATGTCAGGGAGGTCCAAAGCAGGGTTTGAAGAGAAAGTCGGTTCTTGGTTTTCTTCAGACCTTATTGTGTCTTTCTTCTTCATCCTATTTCTGCTTAGCCTGCAAAACATCCAATTGTGTATTTAGATTACTCAAAATATCAGTTTTGAAATTCTCTAATAGATTACCAACTTCGGCTCGGGTGACACCCCCACTAGTAATGTTGCTATTTTTGGTGAGGGGAGCCCGCATTCCCGATCTGGTCCAAGTACTTCCACGTGAGCACCTGATGCACAATAAGATAATATTATCATAAGTTTCTTGATAAATATCACCCTTCCCCATGAAATTCACTGTTTCTACCCATTCATCGTTCATTCCTTTTATCAAAGTGGCTTTAATTACCACACTTGGTAGTGTGTTGTACGGTGATCTTTGCAAGTTATACTGAAATCTTTCAACATATTCCTCTAGTGTCTCATTTTCTTTTGCAGTCATTTGAAATATTTCATCTTTTAGATCCCTGGTTCTACAATAATCCTGATATTTTGTGAGGAAGGTTTGTTTCATTTCATCCCATAAATTTATGGTTCCTCCTCCTAATCCCATAAAATAGCACAAATATTCTCCTTTCAAACTGGAAGGGAACAACTTCAATTTCTGGGGTTCGAAGGTGTAGTCATAACCTCTACACATGACATCAAATTCGAATAAGAGCACATCAAGGTCCTATGAAATTAATCCATGAAAGGTTGGAAAATTCTGTAACGAGATGGATTTCATGGGGGCATTGCAACTGGATCAACTATAGGATATTCCATAGTGGAAGTCTGGGCTCGTGGTTGATTTGGTTGTGCCATTTGGTCGAAGATATGCCAACAGTATTCAAGAATTTCTTGGCCTGGGTGTTCTATTTGGGGTGATTGAATACTTGATCCCCTAGGGGATTTAATCACGCTACCTCTATCTGGGATTTCAAGTGTACCACATCCTATCGTAGGAGATCCAGGATTAGGTGGTGGTGATGGGTTTTCTTTAACAACCCCATTGTTTTCCCCTTCTCCTTCTTCCATATTACAAGAGTTTCCCTCATCTAAAGGGCTGAGAGGTGGAAGATCTGTATTTTGAAAACTTTGTTCAGTCCCTTCAGTTCTTCTATGAACCTCAGCATGGGCTACGGTTGGTGAATTTGTTTCTTGAGGGATTCGGGTAGAACCCTTCCAGAGTCCAACCGAGGCTTGAGATTCATCTTTTAGGATGATGTTGTCTATGAAAGTGCTTCTTCTAGGGGTAACTGAGCCCGGGGATTTTGTATTTTTTGGTGGAAGTTTTGGTTTTTTAGGTTTTTTCTTCTTAGTCATACAAGCTTCACACAAAATTCTAAGTACCTATATGACCTCTATGTATCAGCTGAAGGTATACTCTGGCATAAGCATTTTACTTATTGCCTACGTAGGTTATTACCTTCCATTTTCAATACCTCATCCTCTAGAGACACAACCTATGCTATCTTTGACATTCTCCTCGACAACAACACAAAAATGTTGGGCTCTAAAGATGTCCTAAATCAACCTTAGTTTAACATTAATTTATCAACCCAAGGATTCATATTTTATTTCAAGAATATAAGCAAAGTCTATGTAGATAGCTGCAGAGGCTAAAATCATGTAGTCAAAGAAAATATGAGTTTATCAACAATCAAGTTCCTCACAAATTCATTAAAATTCTAAAGCTAAGATCTCAACAGAATTTTAATTTGATCTATAAAATGTTGTGAATTGAAGTCATTTAACTAAATTGATGAATTCATCTAACTAAGAAACAATAATTGAATTTATAAAAGTACTTACAAAACTGATCTATCTGTGACTATTTAATCTGCTGGAAAGAACAACTAACTATTGTAAATTGATAAGGAACAACAAATGTACTTTAAACGAAAGGAACAACAAATGCTAAATTAAGCGAAAGGAACAACAAATGTTAACTTAATAAAAGGAACAACGTATGTGAAAATGAGAGGAACTCTCGATCAACAAACTACAACAATGAGAAATGGAACAACAATCAGTAACTTTCAAATGAAGCATCTATCTTCTGTAATCAAACAACACAACTAATATATAGAAACATCAACACACTCATGCATTCATCTTAACTGTTGCAAAAGAGATTTAAATCACAGAACTGAAATCAAATCGATACAATTACAGATTGAGACAGTAACGCCTTCAAACTGGGCCCTCGGTCCTTAGAAGCACTACTTCTACAAACTCAGTATGCAAAAATGGTGAAAATGCCCAAAGCTTCTATTAATTCCGTAACTGGTACAACATTTACAAAATATTGCTTGTATAGAGAAATTTCGAGTTCTGAATGATTGGATAAATTTCTTATATGTCTTTATATGATTCATTACCCTCTATTTATTACAATGATATGGGTAAATTAAGCCATCCTGAGGATCGAGAGATCCTCAGGATTGCTTTTACTATTTATAAAGTTTACAAAATAGAGAGTCACTCTTTCTCGAAACTGCTTTGTGCCTGATCTCTTCATCTTCCAATAGTCTACACATCTTCAAAATCTTTGAGTTTAACGATATTCACCTATTCCTACAATAAAATCAAACAATTCCAACCGAATTTTAGAATTTATCTAATATCACTCAATAATATTTCTAGAAGATTTTTTAATGATTTTCTATCCTAATTATCTCTAACTAATGGAAAAGTCAATCAAGATTATATCATAAACCATGGGAATAAGGAGGATATTTGTACCTTTTCCTCAAATCAACACTCTCAAACTATAATTCACTATAAATACCACCAATAGTGGCAAGACCACATACAAGAATTTTTAAGAAGAGTTTCATTGTGTAATTCAGATATTCTCTGCAACTTTTGTTCTAGATTTCGTTTTTTTCTTAATGACATAATTGCATTGAGTTAAGCCTGCGTTTTGCTGTTGTAGAGTATCCATGACCTGTTGGGGGGCCCACCAGTGGTCTGGGTGACTGTACATCAATAGATATCGTGTTTATCTTATTTCTTAGTTAGAATTTATACTTGTTTCTATGTTGTATGTATTTTTCAATTTCAATTAGTGTATATGTCAATTATAATTTGATTATCTAATTTGTATTTCTTTAATTGCAGATTTCCTGTAGGATTTGGTTAATTATCATGTTGTGTTTCTTCTTTCTTAGCTATGAATCGTCCTATAGGATACTAATTTAGATAGTGTATCGAAGTCTTAATTAGTTACTCTAGTTTTGGCAACTAAAACAGAGCATTAACTTAGACAGGGTATTAGTGTAAACATATTTTTAATTTAAGGTTGTTTGCAAGATGTGATGGATTAATTGTTTCAAGTTTTGATAGTTTTAATCTAGATAAATTCATAGATCTATTTTGTTTATTAATTTTTCCGTAGTATGATAGGATAGAAGTAGATTTTGGATTATGATTTTTAAAATCATTTTAGTTAATCTTGAAATATGATTCTTAATGATAGATTAGTTCTTTTTTATGAAATCCCAATTATGGATTTGAGTTGTAATTTCTAATTAGCATTAGTCAAGAGTTATATATTTTCACATAGTGTTTTTATTGTCATTCTAA
>JASDQU011028048.1:1901-28030 GCA_032191745.1 Picea mariana
TAGTGTGTGTCTAGATCACTCTATACCACCACTATGGTGCATTGGTTCACCTCAAGTCAAACTCATTGAGTTATACAGAGTATATCATGTGTAAATTATTCATTATTCATAACGGTTAATGAGAATTCTTCCATTATTTATCTCCTTCTTCTTATCTCTCTGATTCTCTCTGGAAATGTGTGTATTATTGTTTATCTAGATCTATTATGTGCAGGTTCAACACATTTACATAGCCAACACGACCACTTGGAGCAGTTTATTAATGGAAAAGAAAAATATTACAGAGATATTTTACAAGATAGTTTCTCACAATCAATCATCCGAAAAATTGCCTTCCATGCTCTTTAAATAGAGATAATGGACCAATAAGGTGTTAAGACACGGATCAATGGTCCTTAAGATTGAGGAGAATAGGAACTGTCAGATCACTCTATGATGGGAACATATCGTGGCACTCAGATTTCCTAACTACAAATGCATACTAATGCATATTGTTGGTTACTTCTTTCCTTTACCTTCTGAGTTATTGACCCAAGGTTCATGTATTTCGAGTTTCCAACAATGCCTCTAAAACTATCGGCCCTCTTGGTAAAATAGAAGGAAAAACAATACACAGAGTGCAATGCGCAGTCTCACCCAAGATAGCTTTAAATGGGTGTCTATAAGACTGAGGTGTTTACAGCCTAGGATTGAGTATGAGATAGGGGTTTATTATTCAAATCCATATACTACGAATTGTGATTGCAATCTACTATTACTCACAGGTGCACATTTATATCATATTCCAATCATATTCCATAAAAATGTATTAAATCATTCATTAAGCATAACAAGTAACTGCTGAAAGAAAAAAAAAAAGATATACATGCATTCATCACATTACACAGATATTACCGTGGTTCACCCCCTCTTGGGATACATACACAAAGATTTGGCTCTTGGCTCTTTTATTAAGGTAGTTCTACATCTCCAACGCCTCACACTTATAGTTCTCCTCAGACTGGTAAGATTTGTATGAGGCGAACTATATTGCACCAAGATCCATATCCTGTGATCTAATGCTTAGATCTTCCTTTAATCCTCTGTTCTTATCTCAACAACTTACAAAAATGGTTCATAAAAGTATTGCATAACGCATTAAATATTACATACTATGATGGAATATTACAAAAACTTAACTAATACAAAAAGAAAATGAACTCCTATATGATACTTGCGTATTTATATTTATATATATCAGGCTCTTCAGCCATTTACAATCGTATTACCAAAACCCTAACCCTACCGATGTTAGGTCTTCCTCCCATGCATGCGTGCATGTTGTTATTCCTCCAGTTGTCACTTTCCTTGTGCATGCTTTCTTGCATGCATGTGTGATGTTCTTCCTCCAGCTGTTACTTTGATTTTTGCACGCTTTCTTTCCCACGATAATCCTTCTTTCCACTTCGGCCTAGTGCCAATAGGCCCCTAACACTGACATGTGACTCGTCCCAAGTCACCTAATTCTTCTAAGCTTCCTTGAGCTCCTTGGTGATCGTTTAGAACTTTTCCTTGAGCTCCATTTCTTTTATTAGTGCCTGCAAGGTCTTTTCCTTGATGGTGTCCACTACCTAAACTACCACTTCATCGCTCAACAATCCTGCACATTCTTCCTAGGTCTATGCTATCTATGTTTTAGCTCCTTCTTCTTGTGCGAGTACTTCTGCTACCTGTTCCATTAATGGATCTATTGTATCCTGACGTTCCTATGTCTGTGTTTGCCCAGTAATAAGTTCTTCCTGCATATTCTTCATCTCTTGCATCCCTTTGACTTGTTCTGGGATTGGTATGGTCTTCTGTCTCTGTTTGAGTTCTTAGATTGATGCATTGATCCTTTCCTCTTCCTTGTCCCAATGTTGGACCTATGGATCCTCCTCCAACCTTGTCCAAAGTTGTGCTACTTTATCGAAGAATTCAACAATTGTACTAACCTAATGTTCTATCTCTTTCATCTGCATTGTTGCTTCCTACTTCCTTTTCTCCTTCACTGCTAGTGGACTGGTTGGTGRGAGATGTTCTTAGAGATTCTCGATCTCCTTCTGATATTGATCAATTTCCTATGCAATCTGATCGATCTTTTCTTCTACTGGGAGTTCATTTCCATGCGTGGTGCTTTGGATTTTCTCAAAAATTCCTCCCACTCTTCGTTCCAATTCATTCTTGCGTTCTTTTTCCTCCTGAGKTTCGAGCTTGGCCTGCTCACAAATTTTTTCCAACACCTCTCGCTTCTTTGTTTCTTGTTGTAGCTTGGCCAAGTTTTTATGTGCACGAGACTGTACCTCRTGGTCGATGCTAACCTGCAATTTATGTAGTTCCCTTGATGGAATTCATGTCAGGACCAACTGGATGTGGTCTAAATCCTTCAAGGGTGTCTGCCCCATGATTTCATCCATGTGCAACATGCTAGGTTTGATGTAAATCGTTTCATTTGCATGTGGCATGGAGTGGAACGGGTCTCGTTATTATAAATTCATTCTTTATTTGGTTTGTATTGGTTATGGATCTATGCCCCTGCTGTTGCTTACTACCTGGACTTCCTCAAGTCTCTTGAGGAACTGCCCCATTTCTGCCATCTCTTTTTGCAGTTTATCCCTGTGATGTGCTGCATAATCGAAGTCTTCTTCTAGGCAATCATAGACCATTCTGGTGATCATTTCCCCATCGTCCTCCATGATCGTATATTCTAGAAATGCTCATTGTGCATTTGATTTCTTGCGCGCACCTCCTGCCTATGCGACTGGTCTCCTATTTCCCCCTGATTCCTGTGTGTTGGGACTTAGGGTGGTCTCCTGTTCTCCCTTAGCTTGTTTCAACTATCCATTGGTTGGCTATGTAGTCTCTTTTTGTCCCTTCTGGGTTCCTGGCTTGTTTGACCCTTCTTTTTCCTGAATTGGCTTGCCTTGGCCCATTCTTGGTTTCTTGGGCACTTGGATTTCCAGAGGTTGTGTTTCCTTCTATTCTACCTCTCCTTCTCCTGTTGTTTTTGGTACTTCCCAGGTAATGGTTGGGACCCTCCATTCATCAGGCCATTCGATGATGACCATGTCGATATCACCCTCTATGATGCGGTAGCACATCTATAGACACTGTTTATCTAGATCCTGCCATGGTTGTATCCACATTGTTTGGCGTGTGGCCTGGAAGTTGGCGATGTCTACATATCGCGTGACATCCTCTGGTGATATTATCGATGATCGACGGATAGCTTCCTGTATGTCCCATAGGTATGCTTTGAATATGATTCCATTCTCCCTCTTAGGCCTGGCCTGTGGCCCGGATCTCAGTAATAGGTATCTTTCTCCCGTTGGTTGTGGTCTAGTACAAAAAATTACATACCCTGGTTCTCACCATCACATGAAGGCTCTTAGGGTGATCTGCCATGAGTAATAGAACTCTGTGCCTAGGTCTTGCGCATCCTTGCATTCCTATTTAAATAAGTTCAATAAATATGGTGCCCAACTCATAGAGGTTCCTTCTGCGCACTGAGATGCAACTGCAATGACTCCTCTTGGTACTTCTTCTTTGCGACATTTTCTGAGCAATTTACAAGATAAGATATTTGCACCCAATTTTGTATGCATTGTTGATTCATTTGATCATGATGCCCCTCATTCCCCTGGCGGTGCCATATTTATTTTTCATTTCTTCTGGTAATGATTTCTCCTTGGATTTGTCATCCAGAATCAACGCGGGATCCATACCCCAAATTGGTAATCTTGTTATTTGCACAATAAGCTCAATGGTTATGGGGATGGTTTTGTCCATCCATATATCTCCTCCATGTGTGACTTCTAATAGATTCTTGACACATGTTGTCGCATATTGGCCTCAACCAAAATGTGGTAGCTTCAGCAAACCTAAGATTCATGTTCCTCCTAGCCCAGCTACCCACTGGTGTGGTTGGTTGATCATTTCTCCAGGTTGGGTTATGCCAATGGTCTGCATAAAGACCCATTGCACAAGTTCCAGGAACTTGGTTTCATCTAATACGTCATGGTCGGAATATTTGAGCTTCTCAGTGTGACCCAGTAGTTTTGGTTCTACCTGTACTCCAACTGGTATGCATGGTAGAATAATTTCTGTTGCAGGTTTCTTGCGGGGTAGAACAATTTCTGAACTCTGTCTTCCTATTGCGATGGCTGGTTCAAAGTTCCAGCAACTTCCAGTTGTTCCCCCATCAGCCATTCTAGCCAAGCTGAGGCATTTGCAATGGTCTCCTTTGCTAGTTGACCTGAGATGGTCGTTTGCAACTCGTCTGGTTGCACTATTGCTTTTGGATTTTGTTTCATTCCATTAACTTCTAGGGTTTCTTTGGTGCTTTATGGCTGCACTTCCTGTTGGGTTTCCGCTTCCT
This sequence comes from Picea mariana, assembly GCA_032191745.1. NCBI lineage: Eukaryota > Viridiplantae > Streptophyta > Pinopsida > Pinales > Pinaceae > Picea > Picea mariana. The sequence goes on from JASDQU011028048.1 coordinate 6,295, forward strand.
TGTTCTGAGGCGCTTGCGCCACTGCTAGCATATCCACTTTCATGGCCTCTTCTTGTGGCTGCTGAATTGTTGGTTATGGAGCCTAGTTATCTTTCTGATTTAGAGTTATTTTGTGTTCAACCATGTTTATACCCCATGAAGTATTTACACCCCATAAGTATGTACACTCTTCCACGCGGGGGAGTGCAAAGGGGGGTTACCATGGGGGTTCCTTGTAAAAGCATATTGTAATTTTATTGTATATCTGGACCATTCATTATAAGGTCGCAGATCTAACAGTAGAATTTATGTTAGGGTTTTTGTCCCTAGAAGTCAACCCTCTCTTATGAGGGAAATGTATTTGCGGCTAGGTATGATAGCGAATATTGTATTCTGAGTTAGGAGACTGAGAAAGAAATAAGAGGAAGTTATAGCAGGTTTGTTGTAGGTTGTATCCCTTCATATGATGGATAATAAAGGAAGGATCTGGAAATTTCTCTAGTGGATGTAGCCCACACTGGGTGAACCATGTAAATCTGTGTCTCTATTGTATTGTGTGTCTTCTGTGTTTTGTTTCTGCATTTTTTTATTTTATTGCTCCACGGTCCTGTATTTATAACATGAATTTCTTCCACAATCGGTGTAGAGTTCACCGGTAGCATCTCTAGAGATGGGATATCGTCAATGTCGACGATCTCCAACTACTGCTACTAATTTTCTTCCAGGGGTCCTCGTGACCTAGTTTGAACCCTGGTTGGTCTGGTTGTATGGCCTTCTTCTACTGGCTTCGATGGTGCCATAGTGGTGATTTTCGAATGTTTGCGGAGTTTGAATAACTTCTGTGAGCTCTATGGTCTCGCTCTGTTCATTTTGGTTGTTTTTAATCTCTCTGTGTGCTCCTTTCATGAATAGACTAGTTGCTCTCGTGCTCACGTGTTGTATGGACTTTTCACAAAACTTGTCGAGGATGCTTCCTCCATTATGCGTTTAATGCATCATAATTGTGGGTTCAATGCATCTGTGGTGGTTTCATAATTACTATTACGCTTGTTTTTATGTCTACCATTGGTGTGTTTAATGTGATGTCCTATCGGTCCTTGYTGTGCTTTAATTCCTCTTAGTGTTGTCCCATCGTCTTTCTTTTTCTGACTTTTCATTTCCCACTTGTTTTCCCTTTGTATGAAACTGTTGTTTGTGCCTTTGCCAAAAAAAAATTCCAGCTTCATGGGGCCTTTCTATCTCTGGMATGCTTCACACTTTTTAGTCATGTTTCCTTTTTGTTCTCTTTTTTATTTTAATTTTCTTTTTACTACGTGGTGGGTGGTTGACTATCCTTATACAGCTTCAGTCGGCTCTCGTTGATCATTCCCCTGAGGTTTGTGCCTACTAAATCTCTTAACTGTATAGCTCCTCAGTCTATAACAAATTTTACCTCATATGGTCCTAACCATTGCATTCTAAGCTTCCCCGGGTGCTAAGATGATTTGTTGTCGTAGAGAAATACTAGATCTCCTTCCTTGAATGTTTTCTTCTTGATGTGTCGATCATGCCAATATTTGTCTCTTGCTTTTTGCACTTTTTGATGGAATCCTACCAAGATTCGGTCTTCCTTCATTGAAAATAATTGATTCAGTCTCTCCTATACTACGCCTCATTCTATCATTTTTGTGATAGCTTCTACGTGTAAGATGGGAACTAAAAATTCTAATGGCACTACTTCTTCTTGGCCATAGAATAGTTTTAATGGTGTGTGCCCTATCAACTTTTTGCATGTGGTCCTATATGCCCATAATACTGTTGGTACTTTGAGGTCCCATTCATCTCTGTTGACGTTGCAGATCTTTGTCAGTGAGTTCTCCATAATTTTGTTGAAATCTTCTACTGTGCCATTCGTTTGTGGATGATATAGTGTGCTCTTTTGGTGATGAACTTCAAAATCTTCAGTCATCGTACGGATGGTGTTGTTTATGAAGTGTGTGCCTTGGTCGCTCATAAAAAATCTTGGGCACCCAAATCTAGTGATTACTTGTTCAAACAAAAAGTGTTCAATTGTCTCTGCGCTGCAATATTTTACTGGTGCGGCTTCTGCCCATCTTGTTAGGTATTCCATCGCGGTGATAATGTATCTTTCCCCTGTCCTTTTGGCTGGTGGGTTGATTGGTCCCATAAAGTTTATTTCTCATTTTTCAAATGCTTGTAATGTTACTTGTGGTCGTAGTGGCATCTCGTCCCTTCTGTTGGGTTTGCCTACCCTTTGATAGACATCGTATCTTTGACAGTACTCTTTCGAGTCATTGTGAATCATTGGCCACCATAGTCATGTGCATAATACCTTCTGCACAATATATTTTCCTGCATAATTCCCTCCTACCATTCCCTAGTGAGTTTATTCTAAAATTCTTAGTCATTCTTTCTCTAACATGTACCTTTGCAAGATGCTATCTACACCCGTTTTGTATAGATGTCCTGCAATCAGTTGATAGTCGGTCGTGTGGACTACCAGATTCTTCTTCTATGCGGTGGTATATTCTTGCGGCGCAGTACCTGTAGTCAAGTACTGAATGATATTTGCAAAGTATTCATCAACAATCTATACTGAGAATAACTGTGCATTCAGAAAGTTTTCTTCTAAATTCGTAGGTTCTTCTCTATTTGTGACCCTGGATGGGTGGTTAGGTTTTGCATTCAATTTTCCTAGTTTAACTATTACTTCAAAATTAAATTCTTGAAATAATAGTAACCATCGACAGATTATCCCCCACAGCACTGGCTTGTTAACTAGGTATTTCATGGCCGAGTGATCTATAGACATCTTAAAGTGTTTTCCCAAGAGGTAATGTCTAATCTTTTGCAGTGCATATACCATGGATAGGCCTTCTCTTTCTGTCGTGTTATAATTCTGTTCCGATTCAGATAACTTTCTTCTTGTGAACGCTATTGGGTGATCCAATTCTCCTGCTTCTGGCTATGTTAAGATAGCTCTCAGTGCTATCGTTGATGCATCTACATGCACATGGAATGTCTTTTCCCAGTCTGGAAATACTAGTATTGGTGCGGTAACCATCTTTTCATTCAGGGTATCTAGACCGTGTTGACACTCGTCATTCCATTGATACTTTGTATCCATCCTTAACAACTTTTCCATTGGTGTTGTGATCTGCTCATATCCTTTGATGAATTTCCTGTAGTATCCTGTGTGCCCTAATGTTGCTCTTAGCTGACAGACTATTTTTGGTGCTGGTAAGTTAACAATGATTGCAATCTTTGTTGGATACACTAGCAAGCCTTGTTTTCATACTATATGGCCCAATAGTATCCAAAATGATGTTCCAAATATGCATTTATTGATGTTTAGTGATATTTGGCATTGTTTACATCTCTCTAACATCAGTCGTAAAACTTCCACATGGTTTTTCAACAGACTATAAACCGTCCAATCATCCAGGTATACTTCGATAAACTGATGGATGAATTCCTTAAATGTTGCGATGACCACTCTGGAGAATATTGCAGGTGCATTCTTCAGTCCAAACGGCGTGACTATGTACTGATAAGATCCCCATTATGTCGCAAATGTGGTCTTGTGTATGTCCTCCTGTGCTATCTTAATCTAATGGTAGCCTGAGAATCCATTAGTGAATGAGTAAGCTTCATGTCCCCCCACATTCTCTAACACTTCATCTGTGAATGGTGTAGGTAATGGGTCATGTAGGCATGCATTGTTCAACTTCCTCAAGTCAACGCATATCCTGATCCCTCTTCCTTGTTTCTTGTCCTGTACTACCATCAGGATTATCCATTATGCTTCCTCAACTGGTTCAATGATGTCGGATTCGAGCATTCTATCGATCTCATATTTAAATTTCTGTTTATATATGGGGTTCATTCTTTAGGGTCATTGTCTAATAGGTCTCACTTTAGGTCTGAGTGGTATCTTCATCTCTGCTAGTTCTCCAAATATACCCTTCATCTCTGTAAATGTTGTGGGAAAAAGGTCGCTATATTTGCGCAACAATTCTGTGATGCTTTATACTATTTGCTCATCCCAGTAATCTCCAATGCTGGCCATTTTGGGATGCTCAACTATCCCAATGTTAAATTTCTTTACCTTGATTGGCATGGATATGCCTTCTGATTCTATGGGTGGTCCTTCCACATCTCTTTCACCTTCTACTTCTTCGATCTGAATATCGTACAAATTATCTTCATCTGGTGCTTCTTCCTATACATGGTAACATGACCATAGTTCCTTGACTATTTGTTTATTCCATTGTTTCGCTTATGTGATAAATTTTATTTATGGTTCTTTGATGAATATTACTCCTATTATTCATTTGAGGGTTGCATCTATGTTGGGGTTCTCATGCTCGACTGAGAAAGTGATTGTGAATTTTTGTTGCAATGTCCTCCATGTTGTAGTTCCTTTGCGTAGTTCCTGGTCTGTATACCAGTTCGTTGGTATGCCCTCTAAAGTATGTATGAAGTGATGAGGCCATTCCTCTAGTGGTGTCATTTTTCACATCATTTTTCACTTCGCCAAGTGTTCAGTTGGTGCCTCTTGTCCTTCGTATTTCTATTGTTTGATGTATTCTTGTTTTGCATCGAACCTTATGCGCAGTAGTATCTTACATTGATACCAGTTTGTGATGGTCTCTTTGTGTGTGCCCCACCATATTGCAGGTGTTGCCTTGAGTGCTAATTGACGTGCTAATAGTCATTGGTTTTATAATACTTCATCTTCATATTGTGTCAATAATGTTTCCAAATCATTTAGTCCATGGAAACTTGGTGGTTTTCTGATTTCTATGCCTACCCATCTTACTACGCGGTCTATTCTTGCACATCTTCTCATGGATACTTCATGTAGCCTCTGCTGGCAGTTTCCAACCCAGTGTTTGAGTCTGTTGTACATGAAGTAATTCTCCGCCAACTGAATACCTTGTCTGCAGTTGGGTTTACGTAATCCTCATCGCATGCAGTTGTTCTGTACAATTGGACAATCTCCTCTAAGTCTAGGAAAGTGGGTTCTACGAACCTCTCCCCTTCTAATGGATCTAGTGGTGCTATGATCCTTTATTCTCCGGACTCAAATGTCATTTTCCTGGTTTTCAAATTGATTATGGATTGGTTTTCAAATGTCCAATCCAGACCAAGCAATGTTGGGTAAGGTGTTGTGTTGTCTAATATTTCAATGAATTCAAAATCTTCTTTAGTGCGCACTCCATCCAGATCTATTGTCACTCCTTTCAATCTACCTATTGGTGGGACTCTATGTTGGTTTGCTAGTTTCAATTGGACATTTGAGCATCCCAATGTTGGCTCTCCCATAAATTGCCATGTCTTCTTTGGTAATACATTCACTTCGGATCCTAGATCTAGAATTATATCTCCCATATTGAAATCCCCAATGTTAACATTTAGTCTAAATTCCCTAATTGTTCTTCTTCTTTTGTGTAGGTGATTGATGGTTTTTGGTTGTATATTTTCTTTTGTCTCGCTACTACATTTCTATAGTATGTTTTGCAATATTTTCACAGATGAAGGATCACTTAATACTTTTACGCATGATTGCAAAAAGCCTTTGATTGTACTTACTTGTCCCTTGTGTTTCATTCCGTTGGTATGATCCAGTGAGGGCGGCATCTCATATTTTGGGGCTTCCTTTCTTTGATGTGTAGTCAATGCTACGTCCTCCTTCTAAAATTCTTGTCGGGTTTCTTTAAAGATCTCATTTTCCTTTTGCACGTCGAACTGCTTCTTGGGGTCATTATTCTTATTTACCCATTGGTTCTGTGTTGGTTCCTATCAACCTACATCATTTCCTGTTTTCGTTCCTCCATGAGTGACTATATTGATGTTTCGTCCATCATCCGTTGCTTCGACTGAAATCCACTGGACATTCTAATTGTTCTAGTTCCTCTTTTCCTGAATCTTTACTAGTAGTGCCATAAATTCCTCTATATGATGGTACGATGCGTGGAAATACATACAATTTGTTGGAAAAAGTGGACATTTTTATGCATAATGTCATGGTTGTTGACAATTGTGACATGTGACTAGTCCTCTACCACGTTTGAAACCTCCTCTAGCTCGTCCTCCTCCTTGGTAGCCTTATCGGTCACCTCTCGGTGCATTATACTATGGTGCCTGATTGTACTACGCGGTATTGTACTGGGGCCGTGTTGGGTTGTATTGCAACTGCACATTATTGTAGGGTTGTTACGCAGTATTGTACTGCTGCTGCATAGTGTTGTATGGAGTTGGGGCTTGATTGAACTGTGGTGTTGCTTGCCCAGTCATCATTTCATCCTATACCCTATATGCATATGGTGTTCTCTCCCACATCAGCTCCATAGTTCTGCAATCTTTGTCATCGTGGTCCAATGACTTACAAAAGGTGCAATATGAATTCTTTGGAACTATATGGTATTTCTTCATCATCGTACAGTGATAAGGGTCGTGACCCAGTTTCTTACATATTTCGCACCATAATCCTCCCTGTGGTAACGGATTTGGCATACATATCGCCATATATTGCGTGAATGTTGGGCATTCGTTCTTGTGGTGTCCTTCCATCTTGCATGTGGTGCACCAAACAACTTCTCGTTTTTCCTTATTCTTGTTTTGGTTCAGCTAAAATGTTAAATTCTTCAAATCCTCCTTTAGTTCTTCGATAGTTGGGTCTGTCTACTGAACTGGTTCTCTTCCAGTTGCAATACTTCCTGCAGAGCCTCTTCCTATGTCTGAAACTTTTGTTGTCGTAAGGGATATTTTAAGTGTGGGAGTAGTGAGTTGACAAACAGGTGCCTATGCTGCATCTCGGTCATAAGGTATTTTAGTTTTCCCTTTAGTCTCTTGAATATCTGGTCAATCTCCTATACAAACTCTCATAGTTCCTGTCTTATCTTGATCATCTCGTTCATGTACTGATCCTCTGACCTTGGCTTCTAGAACTCATTAATTAGTAGCTTCTTAATGTTTGCCAATGTCCTTATCGTTCCAGGGGCACTGTTTGTGTCTAGACTCATGTACGAGTCTAGTGCACGGTCTCTGAGCGTAATCACTAGCTACGTGAGTTTAGTATCTTCATTACTAATATGCTTTGCTTCCTAGACCTTTGCCCAAATGAAAAAATGATTCTTAGGGTCTTCTTCTACTTTCCTTCGAAATTCTGGTAATATGATAGTGGGATAGTGTCCTACCATTCTGAATACTGAACTACTACCTCCTTTGCACAGTGTAGATACTTGACTAGTGTTTCTTGAACTGGCTCCTCCAAATGTTTCTCCTTTTGTAGATGTACTTCCTACTGTTGGAATTCCTCCGAAATTTAGTTGTCAAAATGGTGGTGTTCTCTTTGGTGTATTAGTCGCACATGGGTTTGTGGGTTCCACAGTAACATTAATATCGATAGGATGGATGCCTTCTCCTCCCATTATTGTGCCTCTTGTCTTCCTCTCATATGTTTCGCATAGGATTTTGTCAATCTGCTCTACAACCCAGTGATCCTCTACCTCTTCCTCATTTCTCACCAAGCCTTCCCTCGTGACTACAACTCTCTTCTTGGTATTCACCTTATATTGGTAGGGTACTCCGCTATGCATCGTTCCTAATGATGCCAAGATCCACTTGAGCTGGTCGTCATCCATCATGATCGGGTCCAAGGGTTCCTCCTCCTTTTTTCCTTTATCCTTACCTCCTTCCATTTATCCTCTCTCTGTCAGTGTTTCCTCCCTTCCCCCATGCATGCAGGGAAGTTTAGTTGTTCGATTCCATTGTCATTACACCTTTGTTATATAGCAGTATCTTAATAGAAGTATACAAGGATTGAATGTACCTTCCTCGAGGTCCACGCATAAATTATTTCTCTGTTGTGCTGTATGAATTCGTTGTGTCCACTGCAAATTCTGTGATGAAACCTGCCAAAATACTGTCAAGCCAAAATTCTACTGCTCAGGTGAATTTGTTGTACACCTACTGTAACTGCTCAATTTGTACCAGATTCCAACATAGCTATTGAATCCAGTTCATCACGTGGTTATCCTTTTACCTTAGTATCCACTCATGTAGTAGATGTGGAAAATCACAGAAAAAGACTTCGTGTACATCAGTAAATACCTATTTAGCCAAATATTTGCAAGGTGTGATCCTAGGGTTTATATTGTCTTTCTTTGAAAAATATACCTCTTTGGTTCTCAACCAGCCTTCAATTTTTTTTTTCGTGGGGTTCCAAGGTCTCAACATTCCCTTCTAATGGCTCATTGCTCTTCTTGTTGCTCTCGTTCTTTTCTCTCTCAATCTATCTCATCTACTTAGTCCTCTCTTGTTCCTATTAACATGACAAAAGAACCATTTGTTGGTTACTACTTTCCTTTACCGTCTGAGTTATTGACCCAGGGTTCATGTCTTTCGGGTTTCCAACAAATCCTCTAAAACTATCATCCCTCCTGGTAAACAGAAGGAAAAACAGTACACAGAGTGCACTAGGCAGTCTCACCTGAGATAGCTTTAAATGGGTGGTTGTAAGACTCGGGTGTTTACAGCCTAGGATTGAGTATGAGATACGGGTTTATTATTCAGATTCATATACTACAAATTGTGATTGCAATCTACTATTACTCATGGATGCGCATTTATCTTTCACAATTTATTTCCCGAACAACACAATTGTATTCCATAACAATGTATTAACTCATTCATTAAGCATAACAAGTAATCGCTGAAAGAAAATAAAGATATACATGCATTCATCACATTACACAGATATTACCATGGTTCACCCTCTCTTGGGCTACATCCACAAATATTTGGCTCCTAACTCTTTTATTAAGGTAGTTATGCATCTCCAACGCCTCACACTTACAGTTCTCCTCAGAATGGTAAGATCTATATGAGGCGAACTAGATCGCACAAGGCTCCACAGCCTACGATCTAATCCTCAGATATTCCTTCACTCCTCTATTCTTAGCTGAACAAATTACAAAAATGGTTCATAACAGTGTTACATAACGCATCAACTCGTACATACTATGATGGAATATTACAAAAACTGAACTAATACAAAAAATGAATGAACTCCTATATGATACATGTGTATCTATATTTATATATATCAGGCTCTTTAGCCATTTACAATTGTATTACCAAAACCCTAACCCTACCAACGTTAGGTCTTCCTCCCATGCACGCGTGTTGTTCTTCATCCAATTGTCTCTTTCCTTGTGCATGTTTTCTTGCATGCATGTGTGTTGTTCTTCCTCCAATTGTTACTTTGGTTTCTACACACTTTCTTTCCCAGGATCATCCTTCTTTCCACTTCATACTAGTGCCAACACATACTAAAGAAACACACTTTTACCTAGCGACACATTAGACCAAGTAGATCTTAACTAACTCCTATGTTTCTAAATATCCTAACACAAGAGTGGATTTCATTGTTGTTTTTGGGGAATCTTTATAGGTCTAAAATATTTTTGACCTTCCCCTTTTGTTGTTTCTTGCTAGTTTTAAGGAGAAAATTAGTTTTCCAAATCTTTCATATTCCTTTTACTTTTTAAACAAGAAAATAAAAAAATATTTGTAGAAAGTATACTCATTAACCTTCTAAGGAAATAGCATCCCCTATAAAATGAATGCTTACTCAAATTAATTAGACATTTTTATTTTCTAGGGTAAACTAACTAGTTCAGGCTAGGGCCTTGGTTTAGGTTGGAAAGTTAATTTTTCCAAGGCCAAAAAACAAACATGAGTCTGAGATAGGGAGTGAAAAACCCAAATTTTGTATATGTATAGCCAATAATATCCTCTAACACGGGATTCAAGCACAAGGTCACCTGAAGGAGAGATAAGCAGATAACCCCTCCAAATATTGACTAAGCATAGTGGAGAGATCATATTTTGGGGGTTTTGTTTGTGCCTTTAGCTCCGTGAGAAGCGACACTTTCAAGGCTTCAGGGTTTGTTACCCTTCCCATATGTTTGATCCTATCTGTCAACTATAACCCCTGGATACTAATTGTGATTCAATATCCTTAGTTGATTTTTCTAGGTATTTAAGAGGTGACTATGGGGGGTTTCCTATGGTACCTCAGGCAGATGTCGTATCACAATTTTCAATACTTTTGGAGGGTGCCCCACGAAGTGAGGGTACTTGCATTGGATAAGATTGGTTAGTGTAGGTCAAGGTAACTACTTCTCACTCCTTCGATCATTGGTTCATGATACTTAATCAACCTATGCCTTCATCTGGAAGGTCCTTACCTCACTTTGTTTCTATTGTGATCTCAAGACCTAATCCATTCGAGTCAAGATATTGACAAGTTTGTTTGTGATTTTTGTTTCTTTTATGAATTTTCTAGTGGTGTGCTATATAATTTCTTAAGAAGGTTTGTCGATAGTCACTTTGAGATAATAATTCAAAGTGATTGATCAACTGCCTCATCGATTCAGGAGAATTCAAGGTCTTTCGCCTGATCAAGTGTAAGTGAATCCTTAACTACCTCCCTTCAAGAATCAACTTGATCAAACTAACACTTTTGTATCGACTGGTCTTATCGATATCGTAGAAACAAATCCATAGAAATTAACACTTCTACACCAGAGGTTACCAACATATCAGATCTCAAATTTGAAGGTTTCATTCATCAGTTTAATCCTCCATTAACTAGATCTGATAATCCATTTTTTTTTCAAATTATGTCTCCCTTGTCGGACTTCGCTGATAGTCTCCCTCTTCGATGGATCCTAATGGAACGCACTTCAGAAGTGTCTGGGTCAGGGTCCCTTGCAACCCCCACATCGGAAATCATAACTAGAGGGATATTTCCTCTTGGTATCTCTAACCAAATGACTAACATGTTCGAATCCACAATAGTTACATTTCTCATCAACTTCACGTCATTGATAGTTGAGTCCACTCAACATTTTGGTGTGGCCTCATCACTGCCTTTGGTATCTAACACTTTTTCATTTTCTATGCCATTGATGAGCATGCATAACGTATTTATTGGTTCCCAGTCGATTTCCCAAACTATTAATGTTGGTGTGGGGATTTCTTTGATTCCACACCAAGATTTTTCTTGGGGCATAGATCATATTCCTCCTTCGTTCCCCTCTCTTGGGAGTGGGTAATTCTCGTCTTCCAACCATAATCCATTCATGGGGTGGGGTAGTTCTATGGGCGATGGATTTCAATCTCCTAGCATGCCATCTACTTTGACCTCATTCACATTATATGGTGGGTTTGGAAGTGATCCTTTTACCTTATCTATAGTGTCAGCAGGGGGAAACCCCTTCCAAGGCTAATGGAATCCCGCACAAGGGTCATTCTCTTTACAAGAGATTCCATCAGGAGGAAACCCCATTCTCGATCGGAATATCCCCATGCAAGGAGTTTTTCCTTCACAAGGAGTGTCAACGGGGGGAAACCCTAATTTTTCATTTGGGAACAATATGGGTATAGGTTTTCCTTCTTTTAACTGGGGCCAACAAGGTTTCATGCAAAGATTTGGCCCATCCGTAATCCCCTCTTGGGAACTTAGTTCCAACACCAACCGGGGATATTGTTTTCTAACTATTTCTCATCCCAGAACTTCCAAAATTTCTAGTTGGAATTTTGAATCCTAGCCAAGGTTACCTTTTCTGGTGATGCTAAACTTGCCAGACCTATCAAAGCTCATGAATGGTCCAGTTTTTCGTGATCCAAACTGGAAACAGGTACCCACCATGTTTCCATCATACATCCCTAAGTTCAAAGGAAATCCCAGTAAAGATCCCGACGACCATGTAATTACATTTCATTTATGGTTTTCGTCAAATTCCCTAAACAATGATTCAATCCATCTCAACCTTTTCTAGCAAACTCTTACGAGAGTCGCAATGAAGTGGTACATCGAACTTGACGGTGGAAAATTTCGCATGTTTCATGATTTGGATTTAGTTTTTCTAAACCACTTTCATATTCTTGTATGGTACGACATCGACACCGACCTCATGTCTACGATGTCGCATCAACTTGAAAATACATGTCAAAACTGGCTCTGATACCACTTGATCCAATAATCCTTAGATACCACTCTTAATCTTCAAAAATTTATTTTAGCATCTAACTTGATTCAAAACAATTCTTGATCATATTGAGGTGATTTGCATAAAAATGATGATGTGCTTATTATCCAAAATCTCATAAAATGATGATTAATTTGAAGAATTATGAGATAACACAACAAAACATAAAAGAACTCAAATTACACAATATTGATGACATAGTTTGCTTCATCTTCAAAGTTCCGTTCAAAAAATGATACTACTCTTCATGGTCTCAAAATGTCAAATTACAATACAAAATGGACTTACAAAGACAATTTTAAAGTCACTCTCCAACTTTGTTGCTCAAACCCAAAGATAGATTTTACCATTGAATTACTTGCGTAAATCTGAGAAAAATGAGTATAAAGTTGAACATATTCTGAATTGACTGAATTTCACCCTCTTTATATGCCAAATGATGCACCGTGGTGCTCATTAATGTAACTCTATACTAAGACTTTTAAATACAAAATCTTATCATGAAAATAACATCACCATTGTGCTCCTCTCAATAAAACGAAAAAAATGAGTATAAACATGCCTATGTTTGGACAAAGTACCTCATGGCATGTAAATCTAGGCAACACCAAAACTTGGCTTTCTCTGGCATGCACTTTGAGATACTCTATACTTTACGTCCTCCTCGGGATCCATTCCTCCTTGGGATCTATTACTGTTGTGGGATCCATTCCCATAAATAGGGCGCAGGCCCCCAACCGTACCCACACCTTTCGTTGACATCAACATTATAACAAATGTATTATAACCCATCTGTTATAACAAGTTCTATTCAGAGCATAGTGGTTTGCGGATGGTATGTTATGTCATTGGAATAAAATAATATTTTGATAAGATTCCCATAGAGGTCGGAGGTTCAATTCTGTCGAGCCATAACCATTTTTATCCTTAGGCCAACTTGGCCTTCCAGAAGGTGTCGGGTGGCACCATTTGATTGGCCTACATGGAAGCCTATCATTGGATGAATGTAAGAACTCTACCACATCATTGTTGACCTATCTACCATGTCACTGGTGACTATGTTCTACAATTTCCATGTGTTGTTTTTTTATTGGTCCACTTGTCTTCCTCCCACATCATCCATACAGATGACACATGTCAAAATTTTATTGGTCCAAATGGACCCCTGAAAAGTCCATTTCTGAGTGACACATGACACATTGTCTTTTTTCCACATCACCCTGCTGATGTCACTCTACATCATGTTGATGTTACCCTTTTGTATGGAAAGGACACGTATCCCCCTTTGACTTTAATTTTTTCCCTGTTTGACTTGAACTTTGACCGGCCATAACTTTTGCATACGAACTCCATTTGAGGTGATTTTTTTGTCATTGGAAAGCTATCTACGAAATCTACGTAATGATGTAGTTCTTGAGAGCATTTGAGACGGTCAAATTTTGATCTTTTATGGATCCTCCTTGACCTCTATGAGTTTTCTAGATCTTCCATGACCTTCTGTGAACATTCCAGATCCTCCTGGATCAAATCACAAGCCAAAATATTCAAAATATGAGCCTCACAAATTGGGTCCACGTATAAACCCCAAAAAACTCATGAAAACATCACAACTTCATAGAAGAGCATACGGTAGCATCACAACCTTATAACATACCTTGAGAATAATAAAGACCTTAAGAGAATCCATTAGATTTCTCTTGCACACTAGAAGACACCCCAAACACCTTGTGCACACCTCAAAATTGATCTCTTTCTTGGTTGCACTAAAAATGTGAAATGTTTTCATGTATTTATAGTAATTGTGTCCCCCAAAATTAGCTAATTTGACCTCAATTTTCTATCTGGTTGTTGGATGAAAAAAGATATATCTCCTCATTCCTAGGGAGTTAGAGGGACTTCCATATACCATTTGAAAGGTATCATAATAATATTTCCATCCATGTAACTTGTGCTTCCATTTGAGTTATTTATGTAGTGTAAAAATTTCCTCAAAGCTAGGGTATCCAAATTGACCACACATAATACTTTCAACAATCTCCATCTTGTAATCTTAATCTTGGAAATCTATATGATTCTTCACTTGACTATAGGGAATTCTTGACCAAACCTCCAGGGATTCTTTTTGGATTCTTCAAAGTGTCTTCTCGTGAGGACCATGCTTAAAGCTACACCATGAGGGGACCACTTTGGAGACTCCTTCAATTAAACCCACACTCTTCTTCATGCTGATCACTAATCACTGACTTTGACATCAATGACAACACCATTCAACAAAAGAGGAGGTGAAGGTCTTATGGGTTGTGTCCACGCCCATCCATCTCACTTAAATGATATTATATCACCATATATTTAAAATGATTAAACTATTGAAGATTTTTTTTATTACCTTTTATCATTTTCCTACCCTCATCCATGTACTTACTATTAAAACCATATTTTAATCCACTTTACTTTTAAAACCATATGCATTTTAGCTTTGGAATGATACATGGTGGCTGGCATACCATAACTAAAACATTATCTCAGGGCTTGAGAAATAGTCCACAGAGAGCAAAGACAAGAGTATGAGTAAATAACTGCAAACCTGGAATGGTCTAGCATTTAAATAATCATTTATAGTTCTACGTCCATAGATCCATACAAATATTCCCTAAAGAGGAAAAATAAGAATGCAACAAAAATACATAAAAATAATTTGTAATGTGAGATACATTCTTACACAATCCAAGTGCTGATCAAAACATTGAAACAAATTCAACAAACCATACAAGAAAGGAATCAAATTTCTTCCAAAAATACCTTGTCCAAGCAGTCTTCTCCAAATTAAAGTTTTAGCAGTAGTAAATGAAATCTCAAAGAGCCAAAATCCTTTGATTCGAGTACAATCCCCCTATTTATTGAAATTCACCTTGATTGTTGGTCTTCTGCCTTCCTGAATCTTGACCTTCTATTTGGAAACTTTTGTCCTTATCCTCTATGGAATGATGAGGGAATAATGACAATAGAATTGTCTATAATTTAATAGTTCATACATCATATGCATTTACATTTAGAATTTGTCTTCTAGTGCTGGTTGGCCATCATGGGTTTTAACCTTAGTTTGCCTCATATAATGTGATGAATAATCTGGATACTAGGGGTCTCTCCTACCTCTATTCTCGGGGATTTCTTGCCATGAGGACTATACTTTCTATTTTTCCATTTGGGCTTGATAATCTTTTGTTTTTCCTTCACTGCGGCTAAAATTACTACTATTGTTGTCGCTCTTTTAGTCATTGTTGGTAGTGTATCATCTTTTGTTGTAGATCGCATTTACAAAAGCACTATTGTGTACTAGAATATCCTTCTTGTATTGATGTATAGAATCTATATCTCTATAGTTTGATTCCTTCACATATAATGTATTCACATTTCTCAGTATACTCTTCTCACGAGGCTGGGACTTGGGTACCATTCAACAAAAAATAGATGAGTTTCTAGAGTAAAACCTCTCTCTCTCTCTCTCTCTCTCTCTCTATATATATATATATATATATATATATATATATATATATATATATATATATATATATAAACTAAAACCTATAGAAAAAAATGGTATTTTAGTGAGAATTTCACATATGCTTCCCTGATTTTAGTCCTTAGTCCCTCTAATATTGATTGAAATGTTGTGTTATTTGAGCTCATGAGTTGTTGACAATGTGCCAATGTTCAATCCTGGAAATTGTGATGACAGGTGAGGAATATACAGAATCTTATAATTGAGAAGCTATAGAGATCGGAAAGAACTTTTCAATGGTATAAGGAGAACATGAAACGGTCTTCGAGTAAAAAATTATGCTTTAAATACAATCACCTATTCCATGGAAAAAGATGTGTGAAGAGGTTGGACACATGGTGTATCCATTGGGAAAGTGGATTATGTGTCGATGTGTTGGTTGTTAAGAGATATTCGAGTGAGAATTGAGTGTCCCTATGTCGCGGTGAGAGGCATATATTGAATATTATTCATGCCACATGGTATTGGTGGTTGGAGAGGATTTGAAATCATGAAAAATTACCAAAAGGTAATTTATGAAAGGTTATAAGACATGATAAAAAAATGTATTAGGTTATAGTTAGGGGGAATATGGTTGAGTGACCCCCTTCTTTCCTCCATATTATTTTAATTTTTAAATAAGTAAAAATTAATGAAAAAAGAAGAGGTGAAGGCCTTATGGGTTGTGTCCACCCCCTTCCATCTCAATTAAATTATATTATATCACCATATCTTTAAAACCATTAAACTATTGAAGCTTTGTTTTCTTACCTTTTTTCCTTTTCCTACCCTCATCCATGTACATACTATTAAAACCATATTTTAATCTTCTTTAATTTTAAAACCATATGCATTTTAGTTTTGGAATGAGACACAATGGCTGACACACTAGAGCTAAAAAAATATCTCAAGACCTGGGAAATAGTCCACACAAAGAAAAGACAAGAGTATGGGTAAATAACTGCAAACCTAGAATAGTCTAGCATTTAAAAAATAATTTACAATCCTATATCCATAGATTCAGACAAATATTCCTTGAAGAACAAAAATAAGAATGAAACAAACATAGATAAGAATAGTATATAATGTGAGATACATTCTTACACAACGCAAGTGTTGATACAAAAATAGAAAAAAAGTCCACAAAACATACAACAAAAGAATGAGAGTAATTCCAAAACTACCTTGGCCAAACATGCTTCTCCAAATTAACGTTTTATCAGTAGTAGATGAAAGCTCAAAAAGAAAAAATCCTTTGATTCAAGTACAATCCCCCTATTTATTATTCACCTTGACTATTGGCCTTCTACCTTCCTATATCTTGACCTTCCATTTGGAAAATTTTGTCCTTATCCTTCATGGAATGATGAGGGAATATTGAAAATAGAAATGTCTATAATTTAATATATCATACATCATATGCATTTACATTTAGAAACTGTGTTTTGATGTTGTTGTCCCATCATGGGTTTTGGACTTAGTTCGCCTCAAACAATGTGATGAATAATATGGACACTAGGGGTCTCTCCTACCTCTATGCTTGGGGATTTACTACCATGAGGAATGTACTTTGTATTTTTCAATTCGGGCTTGATTCTGTTTTATTGTTCCTTAACTGCAGCTACAATTTACATTGTTGTTACTTCTCTTTCAGTCCTTAATGGTAGTGTATCATTCTTAGTTATAGATCACATTTGCAAAATTACTGCTATACACTAGCAAATCCTTCTTGTACTAATGTATGGAATCTATATCTCTATAGTTTGATTCCTTCACACACCGTGTATTAGCATTTCTGAGTATGACCTTCTCATGGGGATGATACCTGTGTATCACTCAACAAAAAATAGATGAGTTTCCAAAGTAAAACCTCAATATATATAAATATATATATATATATATATATATATTTATATTTATATATATATGCACTTAAACCTATAGAAATGAAATGGTAGTTGAGTGAGAGTTTCATATATGCTTCCCTAATTTTAGTTCTGGGTCCCTCTAATCTTGATTGAAATATTGTGTTATGCCAGTGTTCAATCCTAGAAATTATGAYGATAGGTGAGGAATCTATAGAATCGTATAACTCAGAAGTTGTAGAGCTCAGAAAGAACTTTCCAAAAATATGAGTGCATGAAATGGTATTGGATTAAAAGGTTATGGAAAAAATATGATCTCCTATTCCATGGAAAAATATGTGTGAAGAGTCCCGAAACACACTGTATTGATTGGGAAAGTGGGTTCTGTGTCGGTGTGTTGGCTGTCAAGATATATTTGAGTGTAAATTGACTGTTGGTATATTGAGGTCAGATGAATATATTGAATATTATGCACACCACATAGTATCAGTGGTTGGAGAGGATCTTAAATCATGAAAGGCCACTAGAATGTAAATTGTGAAAGGTTATAAGACATGATAAAAAATATATTAGGGTATAGTTACTGGGGCATATGGTTGAGTGGCCACCTTCTTTCCTCCATATTATTTTAATTTTTAAATAAATAAAAAATTAATGCAAAAAGAGGAGGTGAAGTCCTTATGGGTTGTGGCCACCCCCATCCATCTCACTTAAACTCTATTATATCACCATATCTTTAAAACCATTAAACTATTGAATCTTTGTTTTGTTACCTTTTGTCCTTTTCTTACCATCATCCATGTACATACTATTAAAACCATATTTTAATCTACTTTACTTTTAAAACCATATGCATTTTAGTTTTGGAATGAGACAGGGTGGCCGACACCTTGGAGCTAAAACACTATCTCGCGGCCTTAGAAATAGTCCACACAAAGCAAAGACAAGAGTATGAGTAAATAATTGAAAACCCAGAATAGTCTAGCATTTAAAAAATAATTTACAGTCCTATGTACATAGATTCAGACAATTATTCCCTAAAGAACAAAAATAAGAATGAAACAAACATACATAAGAATAATTTATAATGTGAGATACATTCTTACACAACCCAAGTGTTGATTAAAACATAGAAAAAGATTCCACAAAACATACAACAAAAGAATCAAAGTTCTACCAAAAATACCTTGGGAAAACATGCTTCTCCAATTTAAATTATTAATAGTAGTACATGAAAGCTCAAAGAGACAAAATCCTTTGATCCGAGTACAATCCCCCTATTTATTGAAATTCACCTTGATTGTTGGCCTTATACCTTCCTTTCTCTTGACCTTCCTTTTGGAAACTTTTGTCCTTATCCTCCATGAAATGATGAGGGAATAATGTCAATAGAAATGTATATAATTTAATATATCATACATCATATGTATTTACATTTACAATTTTTTTTTAGTGTTGTTGGCCCATCATGGGTTTTGGCCTTAGTTCACCTCATACAATGTGATGAATAATCTGGACATTGGGGATCTCTCCTACCTCTATGCTTGGGGCTTGCCTTTGATGAGGATTGTACTTTGTATTTTTCCATTTAAGCTTGATTCTCTTTTATTGTTCCTTAACTATGGCTACAGTTGCTATTGTTGTTGTTGCTCTTTCAGTCCTTACTGGTAGTGTATCATTCTTAGTTGTAGATTGCATTTGCACTGTTATGTATTAGCAGATCCTTCTTGTACTAATGTATGGAATCTATATCTATAGAGTTTTATTCCTTCACACATCATGTATTCACATTTATGAGTATGATCTTCTCATGGGGTCAATAACTGTGTACCACTCAACAAAAAATAGATGAGTTGGCAGAGCAAAACCTCAATATATATATATATGTGTGTGTGTGTGTGTGTGTGTGTGTGTGTGTGTGTGTGTGTGTGTGTGTGCACTTAAACCTATAGAAATGAAATGGTATTTGAGTGATAATTTCATATATGCTTCCTTGATTTTAGTCCCTAGTCCCTTTGATGTTGATTGAAATATTGTGTTATTCCACTGTTCAATACTGGAAATTATGACGATAGGCGAGGAATCTATAGAATCCTATAACTGAGAAGTTGTAGATCTCGGAAAGAATTTTCCAACAAGTGCATGAAACGTTCTTGGATTAAAACGTTATGGCCAAAATATGATCTCATATTCCATGGAAAAAGATTCATGAAGAGGCCCGACACATGGTGAATTGATCAAGAAAGTGGATTCTGTGTCGGTGTGCTGGTTTTCAAGATATGTTCAAGTGTGAATTGAGTGTCGGTATGTTGAGGTGAGAGGAATATCTTGAATATTATGCATGCCACATGGTGTCGATGGTTGGAGAGGATCTTAAATCATGAAAGATCACCAAAATGTAAATTGTGAAAGGTTATAAGACATGATAAAAAATATATTAGGATATAGTTAGCGGGGCACATGGATGAGTGCCCCCCTTCTTTCTTCCATATCATTTTAAGTTTTAAATAAATACAAATTAATGCAAAAAAAGGAGGTGAAGGCCTGATGGGTTGTGGCCACCTCCATCCTTCTCACTTAAACTCTATTATATCACCATATCTTTAAAACCATTACACTGTTGAAGCTTTGTTTTATTACCTTTTGTCCTTTTCCTACCCTCATCCATGTACATACTATTAAAACCATATTTTAATCCACTTTATTTTTAAAACCATATGCATTTTAGTTTTGGATTGAGACACGGTGGCCGACACACTGGAGCTAAAACACTATCTCACGGCGTGGAAAATAGTCCACACAAAGAAAAGACAAGAATATGAGTAGATAACTACAAACCTAGAATAGTCTAGCATTTAAAAACAAATTGCAATCCTATGTCCATAGATTTAGACAAATATTTCTTGAAGAACAAAAATAAGAATGCAATACACATACATAACAATAGTCTATAATGTGAGATACATTCTTACATAACCCATGTTTTGATAAAAGCATAGAAAAAAGGTCCACAAAACATACAACAAAATAATCAGAGTTCTTCCAAAAATACCTTGGCCAAACATGCTTCTCCAAATTAAAGTTTTATCAGTAGTACATGAAATCTCAAAGAGCCAAAATCCTTTTATTCGAGTACAACCCCCCTATTCATTGAAATTCACCTTGATTTTTGGCCTTCTACCTTCCTATATCTTGACGTTCCATTTGAAAATTTTTGTCCTTATCCTCCATGGAATGATGAGGGAATGATGACAATAGAAATGTCTATAATTTAATATACCATACATCATGTGCATTTACATTTAGAATTTGTATTTTAGTGTTGTTGGCCCATCATGGGTTTTGGCCTTAATTCGCCTCATACAATGTGATGAATAATATGGACACTGGGGGCCTCTCCTACCTATATGCTCAGGGCTTGCCTACCATGAGGAATGTACTTTGTATTTTTCCATTTGGGCTTGATTCTCTTTTATTGTTCCTTAATTGTGGCTACAATTGATATTGTTGTTTCTTCTCTTTCAGTCATCACTGGTAGTGTATCATGTTGATATTATAGTAGTTGCAGGAGTTATTAACTTCCATGTGTAACCTTTGGCTAGAATAGAATATTTCGGAAGCAAGAGAAGCCCTAAACAGATGTGTAGAAACCCTAGAAGACAAGTCAGCTCAGTAAAATAATTAATATTAATGTATTACCCTATATAAAGAGAAGTCGGCCTAGACATGTGACAATGAGCACTATAAATGGAGGGCACTTGAGCTCATTTGTACTCACTGACGTCACTCATCTCTCAAGTGTGGTGCAAGTTTGGAGCCGCAGTTGCAAGAATGGAAGGTGGATCTTCTGGGATGATTCTTGGTCTGTCTCTCTAGTGTTATCTAACCTAAGATATTCACCCTACCTTCTAGTATCTCTTGGTGGTATTCTTGGTGACATTCTTGGTGGTATTTTGACTTTCTTGGTGGTATTCTTGGTGAGTGCAACTGCAACTACTGCAGTTGAGTACTATCCTTGTTCTGTGGTTTTGGGACTTTCTATTTGGTGCACTAACTTTGGAGAAAGATGTACTCTCTTGGTTATTTGTTGGTTCTAGTGCTACTTCCAGAATCGTTCTATCTAGCAAAGGTTATGGTGCTCGGGGTTGGCTGTGTGCCTATGGTTGGGTGACAATATTGTGATATTGTCTATTGTAAAACGAGGACATCGAATATTTTAACATATCATTCTTAGTTGTAGATCACATTTGCAGAAACACGGCTATGTACTAATACATCCTTCTTGTACT
>JASDQU011028049.1:10012-20539 GCA_032191745.1 Picea mariana
GAGACCTTCTTCTTAGAAAAGTTTGGGGATGACAAATCTCCAGAAGTTTTAGTAATGGAATTGTCCAACATGAAAATGAACCCCAAAGA
The DNA here is from genome assembly GCA_032191745.1 of Picea mariana. Taxonomy (NCBI): domain Eukaryota; kingdom Viridiplantae; phylum Streptophyta; class Pinopsida; order Pinales; family Pinaceae; genus Picea; species Picea mariana. Next base: position 10,102 of record JASDQU011028049.1, read on the forward strand.
GAAAGTCAATTATTTCAATCAGATACTCCTTACGCTTAAAAATAAAATCCCTAAAGAATCGATGCATGTTGAAAACTTGATTATTGAATACTATGCTAAAGCCCTACATCATAATATAGTTATATGGGTTAAGAGGTCTAATAAAAACACATTATTAGAAGCTTTTGAGGAGGCAGTCTCCTCATTGAAAAGGATTTTCTTAGTTTAAAGGATAATGTAAATGCGGAAGCTGAATCAACTTCATCTTCTAAAAAGAAATTAGAAATCCTTACCAGACCTTCCCCAAATAAAAAATAACAAGAAACCTTAGACTTGGAAGGTTTACAGAAAGCCTTTCATAAGTTATCTAATCAAGTCATAGACTTGAAGATATCTGCAAAAGAAGCATCTTCTAGTAAAAGGAATTTTAAACCACCTTTTAGGAAACCTCTTCCTCCAAACAGACCAAATTTGACTACAGAAGGTCTGAATTTTGAAGGGTTACATTATGATTTACAAGCAATATTAGATGGAAATGATAGTTTTGTTTCTATCCCACCTGAAAACCAAAATGATGTAGGTGAAGAAGAAATACCTAATGAGGAGGACTCATCTCCCCCAGTTTTTGGACATCTTTCCAACAATATTTTTCAAGCTAATTTTGAAACTGTCCATAAAAACCAACACCCATATAACACTCGTAGTAAGGTGCAAAACACATCTTCACCTGAGGCAAGTAAGAATACGGTGTCAAGACAACCAAAACAGATTGAAACATCACGAAATTTCATTTCCCTAGATTTAGAATATGATCTTGTTGAAGATCTTAAAAACTAAGGTCAAATATATCGATTTTTAAACTGCTCAAATTCTCTCTCATCCTACCGAAAATGTTGCGAAGTATAGCTGATAATAGTAAAAAGAATGATCCTCTGAATAAAAAAATCAGCGGAAAATGGCATAGACAAAAAAAAAGGATGTCGTGAACAAAATACCACCTGAAGATCATAATTAAAAAGACACACCAGATAAAATTGTGGGGAATTTAGATAAAATAACTTCAGATACAACAAGAAAAAATCAGAAGATTTATTCTCCCACACCACGAAAAAATGTACCACCGTTCCTGTTAACTTTTGAAATCTTCAACAAAAATGTGCATAATTGTATGGTAGATTTTTGGGCCTCATTGAATGTAATTCCTTTGTCCATTTTTCAAAAGACTAATGTTGAATTCAAACCTTCCGATTTGAAAATTATTCAGCTAGACAGAACTAATGTCACAGTTGTTGGTGAACTTAAAGATGTATTGATTAGATTATCATCTAAGCCAAAAGTGCACCAGGTAATTGACATAGTTGTCGTTGATATTCTATAAGTTTATGGAATGTTCTTGAGCAGAGATTGGTCCGAAAAATTGCATGATTATTTTGCTACAGATTGGTCTCATTTGTGGTTATTGGAAAATGACCAGCTTAACAAGTTCAGAATTAATAGGGAACGTTATCTGAAGTACACTATTACATATCTAAATGACTTGAATGAGCCTTTTACCGTTGGTGTAAATACATTTGAAGCTCAAGGTATGAACACTTTCTTTGGGAATTTCGTGACTGAAATATCCACTATTCCAAACCCGGATCAACAATCTGAAATAACAACCCATACTCAGGCGACAGTTTTGAAAAATGATGCAAACATTGTTGATGGTTGTGAAAATGATAAAATATGGTCTTTATACTTTGATGGGTCTAAATCTCGTGAAGGAGCCGGTGTTGGTTGTGTTTTGATTGACCCCAAAGGTAATAATACATTCATTGCCTATAGATTAGAATTTGAGTGTACAAACAACACAGCAGAATATGAAACATTCCTACAGGGACTAAAGAAGGTTGTAGATCTTAAGGTGCTAAGATTGATGGTATTTGGTGATTCTGAAATTGTAGTTAAAGAGGTAAAAAATGATATTCATTGTTTATCACCTCATCTCAAAAACTACCAAACCGAGGTATGGAACTTAATCCATAAATTTCTTGCTTTTAACATAAGTTTTATTCCTAGATCTTGTAATTCTGAAGCAGATTTATTGGCTAATGTTGCGTCAAAATTATTACATGCTAAGGGATTTTCTCTTAATGCATTTTTTGTTGAATTGATGTTCAAGCCATCAATCCCCAACAATATTACCAATTGGTGAGTGTTTGACGATGACCAACAAATCATAAATTTTCTGCATATGAAGGACACTTTCCAAGATGTTGTAATTGATGAAAATACTCACAATGAAAATCTCTGTGATTTTCTGGTAACATCTGACCCTCATTCTGTTGAAACATTGTTTGATCTGGTAAATTCTATCCCTAAGTCTGTCGTTAGATTAGAAAAGTTTTACGATTTACATGATAAATTCAGGGGAGTGGTTAATTACAAAACAAATAGCTCCTCATTACTTTATGAGACCATAAACTTAGGAACGCAGGATCATCCTCGGAATATTAATCTGGCAAAAGGATGCTCTCAACAAGAAATATCAACATTCATAAAATTGTTTACAGAATTTAAAGATGTATTTGCTTGGACATACCATGATTTGAAAACATTTGATCCAAACATAATGCAACATGTAATTCCTATGAAGCCTCAAACCCAACCATTTTAGCAAAAAATTATGAAAATGCATCCTAAATTAGAACCCATAGTAAAAAAGGAACTAAATAAATTATTAACCTCCAAGATCATTTTTCCGGTTCGACATATCCAATGGGTATCCAACTTACTCCCGGTAAGAAAGAAGAATGGGGAAATTCGGCTCTTTGTCGATTTTTGTAACTTAAACTGAGTCTCTGACAAAGACATTTATCTTGTTCCTCCAATGGAACAAATTTTTCAATAGGTATCTGGTTATGAAAGGCTATCTTTATTAGATGGTTTCTCAAGGTACAACCAGGTCCTTATGTCTCCATCAGATCAGTTAAAAACCACATTTCTCACCCCTTGGGGCACCTATGCCTATCGAAAAATGCCTTTCGGATTGATTAATGTCGGAGCCACTTTACAAAGGGAAATGGATATTGTTTTTAGTGGCCTTATCAACCGGTTGGTTGTTTTCTACCTAGATGATGTCACCATCTTTTCGAAGAATAAAAAAGATAACTTGTCACATCTTAGGGTTGTACTAGAACGTTGTCGTAAGTTCGGTATTTCATTGAATCCCAATAAATCACTTTTTGCAGTAGAGCAGGGAAGATTACTTGGATTTATAGTTTCAAAGGAGGGAATGATAATAGATCTCAAACAAACTCAAGCTATTTCCAATCTTCCTCCACCATCTTCCAAAAAGGCAATGCAATATTTTTGGGTAAAATAAATTTCATTGAACGCTTTGTTCCAAGTTTTCTCTAAGATGGTTAGGCCTCTGCAAAAATTGATTAAAAAGGATGTTCCTTTTAAATAGGGACCACRAGAGAACCTGGGTTTTAATTCTATTAGAACATCTATAACCGAAGCCCCCTCCTTATTGAGTCCTGATTTCTCCAAAGACTTCACGCTTTATACCCTTGCATCAGACAGATCATATGTTGTTGTGCTTACTCAGAAAAATGTTGAAAATAATGAAATCCCCATTTCATTTATGAGTTCTACTTTTAAAGGAGAAGAATTAAATTATCCTGCAGTTGATCAGCAAGCCTACGATGTCTTTAACGTAGTTAAACATTTCATACCTTACCTGTTGAAATCRAGGAAAAAAGTCATTGTTCCTTACCCTGCAGTAAGAAATTTGTTAGTTTATAAGGAACTCAGRGAGAAAAGGGCTAATTGGAKTCCCTTCAAGAGTACGATCTCGAAATCCTACCTGCACAAATTGTTAGAGGCCAAGGCCTTTGCAAACTAGTGGTTGACTCAGTTGAAATGTCAGATAATGAACCAACAACGCGAGCTGAAAAATTGCATAATGAAACACAAATATGTTGTACACAAACTGTGCCTAATTCATGGTACAATGATATCAGGTTGTATTTGATGCACATAATTACTCCTCGAAATMTTGATCCCAAAAACAAAAGAGCGCTAAGGATCAGGTCTGCATCTTTTTAATTAATTAATTATGTATTGTTTCGAAAGAATTTTGATGGTGTATTTCTACGTTGCCTAGAAAAGGAAGAATCTAAAAAGGTAGTAGTTGAGTTACATTCTGGTGATGTCGGGGGTCATTTTGGTGGAGACACAATTGCCCACAAAGTACTTAGGGTTGGTTACTATTGGCCCAAATTATTTAAGGATGCTCATTCTACGGTTCACAAATGTATAATTTGTCAAAAAGTTGCAGGACGGGTCAAGAAGGTTGCCTTTCCCTTGCAGCCAGTTACAGTAGATACACCATTTCAGCAGTGGGGCCTAGATATCATAGGACCAATTAACCCACCTTATTCACAACAACATAAATACATTCTCACGGAAACAAATTATTTTACAAGATGGTCTGAAGCTTTACCGTTAAGGGTAGTAAACACTAATCAAGTAATTTTGTTCTTGAATTCTCATATTATCACACATTTCAGAATACCTAAATGTTTAGTTTTTTATAAGGCTTCTTATTTTTATTCCTTGGACATGAATGTTTTTGCTCTAAAAAAGGGAATTAAGCTAAAATACTCCGCTAGTTATTATCCTCGAGGCAATGGCTTGGCTAAGTCAACAAACAAAAATCTGATTAAAACACTGAAAAGAACAGTGTCAGAAAATCACAAAAATTGGCACAATGCATTATATAACGCACTATGGGCTGACAGGGTCACCCCAAAAGCATCCATCGGTAATTCTCTTTTCTTCCTCATATACGGAAGAGAAGCTATCCTTCCTCCCCACGTCTTGCTCCCATCACTTCAGTTATCTAAGAAAGTTCAAGAAGAACAATGTCCCCCTTTAGAGAATCGAATAAATGCTTTACTTAAATTAGAAGAAATTAGGACACAAGAAAAAAAAAAATTGGACCTGCACCAACAAATTGTTAAAAACTGGTTTGATGCAAGTTCGTCCTTGGATAAAAACTTTGACGTAGGAGATTGGGTTCTCAAGTGGGACAAAGCACATGAGGATAAAGGAGAACACGCCAAGTTTCAAAATCTCTGGTTGGGGCCTTTTGTTATTGCAGAAAAATTGGGCCCTAGCTCCTTTCGTCTGCAAAACTTTGAGGGATAGCCAGACACTTTTCCGGTGAATGGCCAGACTCTCAAGAAGTACTTCCCCTGAGCGGAATAAGACCTGCACCCCTATAAATATCCCTAGCTTTTTATATTTTTGTTTTCTTTTGATTATTTTATCGTTGCTTTCTTTGTTTTCTTTTATTTTTCAAGTTATTTATGACTCACAATCCATTGTGGAAGGGAATTTTCATGATCATATTTATCACTAATGGCAGTTTGAAATAGTTCAAACATATTCAATATTAAGGTTTAGCTCAGACGATTTGTTTATAAGATAGTCATGTTAGAAGTCTTTGCTAGAATATTATTACTGAAATTTTGTGAAGATCTTTGGGAAGTACGATCACCTTTAAACTTTTTGCACTGTCCCAGTTCTAATGAGATCACCTCAAAGCGCTTCCCCATCCTTTAGATGATTTCTTGATTGAAATATAAATGTCTAAACCATGATTAAAATAATCAGTTCTTAAAGAACAAAAATCAAATATTAATGATCGATCATATATCTGTCTGGTTATCAAATCTCCACTATCTCCCCGCCCTCTTGTCATTATGAAATCTCAAAATTCTATCATTATAAACAACTAAGGAGAGTTGCAAACACTTCAACGTGTGGGAAAAAGTGTGTAAACCCGATGGGGTATTGAACAAGCTTACTGGCAACGGGTAAATGCACACATGATACCAAGACAACTTCGTTGGGGTACTGAATGGGCCTTCTGGTAGCGAAGCAATGTCTAGTTCGATATTTATCAGGTATGTTTTATAAGTTGATCATCTATCAAAAGTTKTATATCATSGATAGACAACTTATGGATGGGATTAAAGTATTTGAGAGGGTTAAATAACATCCCTATCGAGGCTATGAACGTYTGTCGACAGCAGTGGCCCTGTCAACAGTGTTGAAGTTACCTTTATAAATATCGTCGCCTTTTGMTCAAAACTAACTTTCAGGTTATAATCATCTGTTAGAGCACTCATGTTGAGTATGACTATATTAATTTTTCTGAACTAATATTAATACTTTTAATCTTGAATTATGATATTTCAAAGCTGCTTTAAGTATTATTTCGAGTCTTTCCTTTTCCCTGACATAAGKTTTTTTATGGTGCAAAGATAAYTGCTTCGCCCAGTGAGTCACCATTGTTGGTAGCCAAATTATCATTTCRWTTTGTCAATTTTTGAAACGCAAAAATTGCAAAGAAATTTTTTATCTGCTGCCTAATTTGTATATACGACGGAATTGATCATTGTTTCTGGGTGATTACTTTGTTGATCAATTGTTTTAATTTTTATTTTATTGATAGATGATGYGTTTACCCATTTCAATTTCATGACTGACAAGCATGAAATTGAAATCCTTTTATAAGCACATTTACTGAACTCTAAAGRTTTTCACCTTGTGAAATCAAACGAACCTTTGGAAGACCTAAAATCACAAAACACTTAGGCATGGTGAATATGTGACCATGTGAAAATTTTAYAAAATTTCCATGGCATAAGGATAAAACCAAATCGTGGGTGATTTATGTTATTATTAAATCAATTTTTAAAGTTTGATTACTTCCYTACCCTTTGCGATTTTGGTTATGTATTTCTTACCTTACCATATGTTCTGAATGTTGCAATAAATTGTTATGTCACTATCTTATCAACGTATGACCTGGCTAGCATCTGTGCTATGAAACCATTACCTCTTTGTCCTGTCCATCAGTGATCACGTTCATGTTGTCTTCTGGATGGTCCTTCATGACGAGAGGGTAGGTTTTAGGAGACGATGTGGTTTTTGAGTTTTTTTTCGTCCTCTGGTTCTGGGTGTTTAATCAAAGCTTGAGGTGGAAGTCATGGTAGCGTCCCTCCAAGCCCTTAGTTTTTGGTTCACCGTTAGCCATGAAAACTCGACCATTTGTTTTGGGTTGTCTAGAGCACAAACCCATCCGTTTTGCATCTTTTGGTACATTGTGCGCAAGCTGATGGATCCTATGGTTAGGGTGGAGCCGAATGGCTCACATGATTTGATATCTCTTGACGACGTTGTAGACGACCTCGTCCATTTTGGTTGGGTTAAATTCATCCAGTCTTTTGAGGGTTTCAACCTGGAAGTTGCACAGGCCTTTGCTAAAAGTTTTTACGATGCGAAATCCAAGGTAGGCGACTTGCAGTTGCAAGTAAATGAAGAATCCATAGTTGAGGCCATGGGTTTGTCACAAGAAGGGGACCGTTGGTTCAAGAATTTGAAGATAGAGGGAATCTCATGGCATTCATCGTTGGTTTCCAGAAAATCATGCTATAAATTAAAAGGTATGCCTATCCAATTGTTCAAAACTCATTGGCATGGCTTGTCGCTAGTAATCAAACAATTTGTAACTTGCGAAGGGCGTTATGGGCTGGTGTTTTTGTTTCACATACAATTATTGATGGTTTTCCTGGGTTTTAAGTTGAACTTGCCTTTTTATTTACTCAAGAGTCTCCAGAAAATGTCCAAGTTTTACCAAAGAGAGAACCCTAACCCTGAGTCCAGTTTGTTCCATCATGGTCTAATTCGGGTTCTAGTTAATGCCCTATTGTTGAAGACAGGAGATAATTGGTAGAGTTTTCTTGTTAGGAATAGATTTGTCCCTTTGCCATATGAGCCTGTTTCTGGTTTACCTCTGAGTGTTGATAAACCTGGCGGTCCAAGTGTATCGTCCCATTCTCTGCAAAATTTTCGAGTTGAGATACAAGTCTCGAAAGACTCTATCTTACCTTCTGATACTCCGATTGAGTTTCTTCTATTAGCCGAGGTCACCTCCAAAAAACGCAATTTTGTTCCAAAGAAATCTTTAGAAGAAATTTCGAGTCTTTTAAGAGATAGGTCACCAATCACCCCTGATCCTGTACAGACCAAGGTTAGTAAGATAAAAATAAAATATAAAGATAGGGGAAGCAAGTTACACAGGACGTTAATGACATGGATTTCAGAAATAAGAGGAGTGGTAGACTTCTGTCAAGGATGACAAGGAACCGATATTAAAATCGTGATAAACCCATTCCTACAATAGTTATTAAAGATATGATTTATGTCGAGGATGCAAGCTTTGATTCCACTAGAGTGGATTCACCCCAGTATGATTTTGTTTCAAACCTGCCTCCATTTTTAAGGGAACGAGAAGATTTTCAAGAATACAGTACAATTTAAAAACATCAATTGCTCAAAGTAAGCCTTTGAATTTAGATGATACACACCCTGTACCAAGATTGGAACATGTGTATTGTGAAGAATTTTTCACTTGGATCCAGAGGTACTATCAAGATATCCCTTATTTGCAAGCTCAACTTAATCAGGTAGTGGTTGGAAACTTAGTGTTGGAAAGGGAAAACTTGGATCTGAGAGCCAGTGTGCAAAAAACTTCCCCCAAAGCTAGCAAAAGATCCAGAAAATCATGAGATATATTTATTAAAAGCTCATCCAACATCAACGTTGTTATGAACTCGAAATTACCAGATGCCTCTTTTTCCAATGTTTAATGGGTAAACAAATTTCTTAGAATTAACGTTTTGATTGCTTTGTTATAACATTATTTGTTTTGTTTTTGTTTTATTAGACTAGCTACATTCAGTAGCTTGTCTAGAATTAATTTATTATTTGTTTCTAAATTAAATTTCATTTTTCTTCTCAGGTTTGAAGCGGAACGAATTGCAATGGTTGATGGAACAAGTGAATTGTTGGGAGATGCTTCAAATTTGCAAGTTTTTCTTTAAAAACAGTTTCAAAAATATTTTGAAKTATGTAACTATTTTTGAATGGTTGTTATAACAKACCTAAATTAAAGTTATTTTTGGAAAAGACTTTATTAAGGAAGATMTGTCTCTATCTTAGAAKATATSAGAAACAAATCATGAACATATTTTAAATATTGGTACTTTCCCAGGGCGAAGGGTATTCTTTTTAGGACCTGAAAGATAGACTTATTTTTGGAATGATATGAAATACAATGTGTTTTTGGCTTTAGTCCAGATATGTAAACTGTATGATGTGATTATTTTCAYATTTTTTCTGAGCATGAAAACATATATGTTATGAATTAGCTTTAGTATGTTCAACACTTTATGCTTTCATGTTGTTCTCATATCTTTATGGTCCATCATTTATAGTTATCATAATCCATGTGGCTAATTAAACATAAAACAAGTATATGTACATTCTAAGTTTACGTCGAATGYTAGAATTTAATACATCATTTGCAGGAGATTGGAGTTGATTCCATCTCTGGATTTTGAATCACATAAAGTCACATCAGAAAAATATTTGTCTTTTTGTTTCTTATAGATTGCTTTCAAAACGTAAAATTCCTTGAATTACTTCAGGAAATATCATAAGATATTCTTTGCCTCTTGCCATAGATTTATGCTTGGCAAACAGGTTATTGGAGCTTGCATTATGTAGAAAGACAAATAGCTTATTGTTTTTCTTTATCGTTGATCAACAACAGGTTTGTTTTTTTTAGTTGATTTATTTATTTTGTGAATGAATAACGATTAAACAATTCAACTTTAAATGCTTTTTTCATCAAAGTTATATCATTATAGATCTTATTCATTCATTTTGTTGGTTTTTTACTATTTAGTTGTAGAATAATTTTCTTAGCGTTATATCTTAATCAAACTTTGTTTCAATAGTAAAACTTTCATTTTCACAAGCCTTTACACAAACCTTGCATCTGACATAGATATTGTATATAACAAGATGGTATGTTAGTTATATATTAATAGATAGGTTTATCAGTTAATATATGTAGTGATATTGTATAGATAGATAGTTTGTGCCTTTCTTAGTTTGCTTTAGTGTTTTCATTGGCTAACGGAGCCACAAAACCCATCAAGGTAGGTTACTTGAAACGACTTGGGTTAATTAGACAACCTTGGACCAGATCTTCCCTTCTCATTGATGGAGTGTCATAAACGCCCGTCAAGAGGGCTCCACAATATAGTCTATTAAAGTGGGTTATTTTATCATACAATCTTATGACCAGGGCCCCCCAGTCTCCAAAATTTGGTCTAGCCCTTCTCTGCCTAAAGTAAATATGTTTTGTTGGTTGATGGTCCATGGCAAAATACTAACAGCAGAAAACTTGCAAAAACGAGGAATTTGGAGTCCATCCCGATGCCCCCTCTGTCTTACAGCCTCTAAATCCATTCTTCACCTCTTCCTGGAGTGCCCCTTCCCTTCTCAAATCTGGAACCTTTATCTACCTTCCCATGTCCCACCCCCACCC
>JASDQU011028050.1:0-26494 GCA_032191745.1 Picea mariana
CCTTATCAATCATGATAAGACAATAATGATTCATCTATACATTTTTCCAACAATGCATCATATACCAATGGAACCACATCGATCCATCTTCATCATGTATCAATGACAACATGATCCAACACATGTCGCAGACCATGTTAGCAAAGAACATATGGGAGATCATGTCATCAAACCACATCAGCAAGGATATGTGGTAGACCACATCAGTAGACCACATCAACAAGGACATGTGGCAGACCACCTTAGCAAGGATATGATTCGTCTGATCTGAAATATCACTTTGGGTGTATTCTCAGCCATTGATCATACTACAATGGAAGGATAGTGTAAGTTTGAAAAGTTGTGTTGGCATAGGGGCAGACCCAGGGTTCAATGCTCAAGAGCACACCAACAAAGCCCTAACTATCGACCCTTTCGGCAACACCTGCGAAGCCGATGAAGTCTCACCCGAGGTAGAGGCAGGGGTGGTTGCAAGACTCAGGTGTCTGCAACCTTAGCTGGGACACAAATCTGTGATTATATCCTTTACAGAGCACTTAGTATTGTTCATTCATCACTATTCACCCTTATTGTACTTCGCAAACAAGACAGAAAATCACAGTACTTACTTAGATATAAGATATTTCAGTGCTTAGCAACAACAAAACATATTAGATTCTGTAGATCAGCACTAAACATTCTCATACACATCAGATATACTATTCATATACATCTAGAGAATCACAAAGCATAAGAAAATCTATCTAATCATGGCATAGCACTTAGCAAGATAGTGAAAACACATGGAGCAACAACATAAAGCATGACACATAGGTTTACGTGGTTCACCCCCACCCTCGGGCTATGTCCACAAAGTCTTCTTCTTCTTTATTAGCTTTGGTCAATCTGATTATAGCACAAATCTCAAATTGTACTCCGCATAGGACAGGAGATCTGGGCGTGCCTCACCAGATCCTCCTTCCCTGAGTAGATCTAACACAGAGCCTTCTTACAATCTGTGCACTCAGCACTTACAACACTTGCACTCAGCTCTGCAAGCTTCTTACAATCATGCACAGAGCATTTACATTCAATCACACAGATCTAATTACTAGCACTAAGGCATCGACTCCTCTTACATTGCCTAGCTACTTATTTATACTTTACAACATAGGCCTAAAAATGGGTAAACCCATGGGCCAACATCCCTTTCCCATTACATTAACCCAAAACCCTCAATGGGCCCCAAAAGTGGTCTGAGATCCTATGATCTCTACTTCACCTGGCGCTCCATCTTTGACAGGGTGTCGATGTCCAAAAACGATCAAATATGACAAAGTGTTCCGCAAAATTGGGTCAAGGGCCAACATGCCCTCAACACTCACCTGTGACTCATCTCGAGTCACTCTGGTCTAATCAACTCTGCTTCGAATGTCTTGAGCTTGGCCCGAGCTACTTCGACCTACTGCAGTGCGACAACCTCTTGCTCAGTGAACTCCTGGATCACTGTGTCGTTTACTGGTCCTTCCATGCGTTGTTCTGCAGTGATGACAACCTGTTCAAGCTCAGCTTCTTATCTCTCAACTTCAGTGAATAGTTGGCATTCTTTCTCTTGGAGTGGTTGAAGTCATTGGGATACTTCCATCACTTTACTTTGCAGCATGTGTACCTGTTGTTGGGCGGTGCATTTTTCTGGAAATCGCTTCATTCTCTTGATTGGGGTCAAGGCCTTTAGCTGCGCCTGTAGCGTATTTGCTTTTTTCTTTGCTTCTTGGAGTTGTGCTTCTAATGTCTGCAATTCTGGGTTCTCTGTGAGGTTCTCATAGGTCTGGGTGCTTCTAGTGATTAGTTGCTTACATTCCAAAGCCAAGGTTTTTAATCGGCCAATTGAACTATGAGAAGTTGCTTCCCTCAAATCTCTTACTTCTTGTGGAGTCTCGGGCACGGTATGAAGTTCCATATCTGTGATACACTGCTGAAGTTACTAGATTACTTATTCAATTTGTGCCATCTTCTGTGGTACACGTTCTTCAATTTTCACTTCAATGACCGTCATAGAGCGAAGTGCTCTGTGAACTCTTTCCTGTACTTCAATTTTCTCTGCTAGCAACTAGTCCTTTCTCTACTGTAACTATGCTTTTTCCTCCTCCCACTACGCTTGTAAGGCAAGTTGTTCCTTTTCTTCCTTCCTCTATTGTACTATATGTGCGCTCTGTACTTGTGCCAAAGCCTGGGTGGATTGCGCTGTGTCTTCTTGAGCTCGTCGAAGGCGAGCTTCGAATTTCTCGGCGATCTGGCGTAAGTGGGTGGGCTCATCACCTACTCCTGTTGTTTCAATTGTCAAGGGCACAGTAGAAACTGCTCTATTGGACTGGAGTGCCTGCTGCACTTCTTGAAATTCACCCTTGAGTCGACTGAATATCTCCTCTTGCTTCACTTCTTTTCTGTCTACGATCTCTAGTGAAGCATCATTCAGCGCAACGATCAAGAAGTCGAAGTCATCTTGTGTAAGGGTAGTCTTGAACGTAGTCCAGGTGGCCCTAGTTTTCTTTTTGGACGAGGGCTTCGATGGGGTAGTCTTCCTTTTTTTGGAGGGATCCTCCTCCTCTCCAGGTGGAGTAACCTCGCCTTTGTTTTTCTCAACTTCTGTGCCACCTAGTTCTTCATCGTCACCTCCCTTCATAGGTGAGATCAAAGTGGTCTTCGTGGATGTGCTATGGACATCTTGAATTTCCACATCCTTCTTAGTCTTGCGCAATCCAGGTGTATCCGACATATCTTCAGGGCTATCCACGTTGGACATCTCTGCGGGGTCTATTGTAACAAGGAGGTCCATCGACCATTCCTTGGTAATCTACTCCAAGTCTTCTTCTGTCAACTTATAGTACAACTGGAGTTGTTGTTTGTGCTCATCAGCGTGTTCTGTGATATAGGTGAAGTGGTGGTCTGTGCTGAATTTGATCAAAGGTATAAACCTATGAAGTGTGTTTGGTGTGAGGCATGGTGTAGACTGGATTGCATTCTTCAATTTATTGTAATAAGTGTGGAAGACGACATTGGACTGCCACTGCTTGTTCATGTCGCTAGAGTACCACAACGTAAAGAACTTCGCGGCCAGTGGTTCGAAGGGTTCGATCTCCGGAAAAGTGGCACCTTCTGGTAGCTCCCAAGTGATGAAAGTGATGAGTATGAGCAACCAACTAAAGTGGAAGTCATACCCTTGGTCTTGCTCTTGTCTGCAGTCAAGCTCTAGCTAATTTACAAGGTACTTTTCCCAGTTCATTTGTAGTCCCTCCACGCACTTCCTTGCGAGGTCAACTACAAATCCAGTTACCTATGTGGGTATATTTTTGCGAACTAACTTCCCCGCGATCAGCTGGCAACCGAGACACACTGCTGCATTATCAATGGAGGCTACCTTGTAACCTCGTGTGCCCTTCTCTAGATCGCCATATGTGTCTTTTATTCACTGAGCGAGAGTGCGATCTGCGGTCTTTCCAAGGTAAAACTCATGCAGGTCAGGGCCCTACATGCTTAGCCCTGTGATCCAATTGATCAGAATCGGATCCACAGTGATGCGGTGGTCCAACCATAAGTATCCTTCATGGTAGCAATACAAAAATAATCTGACGCATGCATTCACTTCCTGATGCCTCCGGAAATGCAAAATCTTCATAACATTGAGGAGGGTTGACTGCGCGAGGTTATGGGTCCATTGTTGAGGGAAAATCTTCAGGTTCCTCCCTTTTGTGATAGTTAAGTATTTTTGCGGGGCTAGAATACTATAAACCTTGAGATCTCCAAGGTTAAAATCACTAAATTTCAGCGCGGCAAGCTTATCCTGGTCAGCACGAATTGCGCGTACTCCTTTTGGGAGGTATGCAGTGACCACAACATAGTCGAAGTCTCTGGGTATAGTGTCTCGATTCACCGTGTCACTTAGTGGTGGGATATACTTAGGAAAGATACTTGGGATCATCTTCACAATGGCGAAGTCGTTTCCGAGCTTAGATCGTCTTTCCAAAGGCAGTCGGGATGGTCTTGCTTGAGCAGTGGAGGGGGAAGTTAGCAATGCTCCTGAGGACAATGCCTGTACACCCGTAGACACTCCTCGCTCTGACATGAATCTCTCAATCATTAAGTCAATTAGAACTTCTTCAATGATTTTCTCAGCAACGCTGAGCTCGTCCGACATATAAGCTTGGGTCAGCTAGCTCGGGTGCGAAAGGAATTCAGAGACTATAGTGAATAGTATGGGAACAAGGAAATGATCTCAGGGTGAGTTAATCTCAGGTTTCATGCTCAAATTCTCACTTAGAAAAAATTATTCGCGGTGTGTGGCGCGATGGACTAAGTAGGGAGACTTAGCAATGGTCTGCTTGCAACGGGTATGATCATTCATTAACTCTTGTTCGACCCATTATGGCTCTTTTCAATGGTTGGATGATGAACCTTTATTGCTTTTCTGCCCGTTCGGAGTGGAAGTCGAATGGATATATCCGGCCCAACGACTATATTGTTTCCTCGTGGAGAAGTACTCTATGTCATTGTTCTGATATCTCGGCAAAGTTCCAATTCTGCAATTTTTATTTCTGCGAAGCATCCTTTATAACCTCTTGTGACCTTACAGTATTAGCCCTTTTCTTTCTTAACTTTCTAGCCTTCTTCCTAGTGAGCTTCATCTCAGTAATTCTTTTACCATTCAGATGCTTATCTTCTGTTGTCTTAGTTACTTCGCACTATTGAAATTCTTTCCTAGGGTTCCTGGATAATACTTCTTCTGTATCAAAAATAGGTATCTCAATCTTCTGTGGGTCCTCTAGTGTTCTCTTAGCCTCGACAACGGAGTTGCTAGTATTAAATACCTATGATATACTCTTCTATTCTTCAATCAAGTGCACGATCCTTCTGGTCATAAAGTCTTTTAACTCTTGCTTCTTTTGTTCCAAAACTTATTCTTCCTATTTTCGTCTGGCTTGTTCTCTATCAATCCAAGGTTTTCCTCTGAGCATGGTAAACGGAGCGCTATCTTCAATAAATTTAATAATTTCAAAGTCTTCCTTTGTCTAAGTTCCATGGACAGTCATAGGTATCCGGGTGAGCCTTCCACATAGGTTTACTAGGTTTCCTCTAAAAAAACTTATTCCTCCTAGGGAAGGGATCAAAGCAGGCTTCCCTATAGCTTCCCAAGTTCCGTCTGGCATAATGTTCACTTGTGTTTCTTCATCAAGAATACAGTCAATGTCGAAGTCCCCTATTCATGATTCGGCTTGCTCCTTTTCTTTGAAGATCTCTGATAGCTTAACATGTCAGTGATCATTCAAGGTGTCTTTCATCTGTAGCAATATCTTTTCTGACTCCTTCTGAGTTTCTACTATTTCTGGATCTTCCTTAGGGTTTTCTTCATTCAGATTTATTCTTTCAATCTTAGCAATCATTCTAGGGCAATCCAACACTTCATGGTCCAAAGCTTTGCAACAAAGACAACTAGGTCTTCCACCAGGGCATTCCTTAGCAAGATGTCCCGGTCTTCTGCAACTGTAACAGAGGGTTAACCCTCTCTTTCATTTAAATGTTCCCCAACTTCTTCTGTACTGCGCACCAAGATCATGGTAGCTAGCCTGCAAAAAACTCTTTCTAGGATCCTACATCCACTTGTTCGTCCAGACATTCGTTCTATGCATAGGTATAACATATCTATCATTATACTTATCAAATCTATTCATATCAAACTTTCTTTCATCTATTAATGCCCTAGTTTTGAAGCTAGGACATAATCTATCAAGCATAGCTAGATCCATGCTTTAGAAACAAAAAAATTCACTTATCTTACTTCTACAGAGCACAAAGTTTTCAGATCTAAACACTTTTGACTATTCTTACCTTTATTAGAGCACAAAGCTTACAAATCTTACCTCTTTTTTGCATATCTAACTTATTTCTTTAAGAAATTTCCACTTTTACTTTTCTTAGAGCACAGAGTGTTCAGATATCACTTCTTTTCTTTGGATCTGATCTTCCTTTCTTAAGATCTGACTTTATTCTTGGCACAAAGCTTCACAGGTAGAGTAAAAATCTACGCACTAGGGCAACATATCTACGCACAGAGCTTTCTTTTGCACAAAGTTTCTTCTTCCGCAGTTCCAAGAAATCACAGTTTCAGGTCCCAGCAATAGAACCATTTGTTGGCACAGGGGGAGACCCAGGGTTCAACGCTCAAGAACGCACCAACAAAGCCCTAACTACCAACCCTTTCGACAACACCTGCGAAGAAGATGAAGTATCACCTGAGGTAGAGGCAGGGGTGGTTGTAAGACTCAGGTGTTTGTAACCTTAGCTGGGACACAAATCTGTGATTATATCCTTTACAAAGCACTTAACATCGTTCATTCATCACTATTCAACTTTATTGTACTTTGCAGACAAGACAAAACATCGCAGTACTTGCTCAGATATAAGATATTCCAGTGCTTAGCAACAACAAAACATATTAGATCTGGTAGATTAGCACTAAGCATTCTCATACACATCAGATATACTATTCATATACATCTAGAAAATCACAGAGAATAAGAAAATCTATCTAATCATGGCATAACACTTATCAAGATAGTGAAAACAGACGGAGCAACAACACAAAGCATGACACATAGGTTTACGTGGTTCACCCCCACCCTTGGGCTATGCCCATAAAGTCTTCTTCTTCTTTATTAGCTTTGGTCAATCTGATTACAGCACATAGCTCAACTTGTACTCCGCATAGGACAGGAGATCTACGCGCGCCTTGCCAGATCCTCCTTACCCGAGTAGATCTAACACAGAACCTTCTTACAATCTATGCACTCAGCACTTACAACACTTGCACTCAGCTCTGCAAGCCTCTTACAATCATGCACAGAGCATTTACATTCAATCACACAAATCTAATTACTAGCACTAAGCCATCGGCTCCTCTTACATTACCTAGCTACTTATTTATACTTTACAACATATGCCTAAACATGGGTAAACCCATGGGTTGACATCCCTTTCCCATTACATTAACCCCAAACCCTAAAAGGGCCCCAAAAGTGGGTCGAGATCTCGTGATCTCTGCTTCACCTAGAGCTCCATCTTTGACAAGGTGTCGATGTCCAAAAACGGTCAAATATGACCAAGTGTTCCGCAAAACTTGGTCAAGGGCCAACAAGTTGAAATCTCGAAGTTTTGAAGGATGAAGTTCCAACAACCGTGCATAGCAATGTTTGATTAATTCCTAGCCGTCATATTGAACAATGAAAGGATGAGTGTAAGGATCAAATCTACCATTAATTTATTTCCGAGAAATAAACCGTTCGATATGGTTGAAAGGTCAAATACCCAAAGGAGCTGAGGACCGTTGATTTGTAGCAGGACAAACGTCAACAGATTGTCTACTCGAGATTGTAACACTCCAGGAAAAATAAAAGGAAGGAATAAAGTTGAGAGTTGAGACTCACGAACCCCGAATACCCAAAGGGATTGTGATCGTCCGATTTGAGAATACCACTTGTCAATAGATCCTGAATTTTAGGTGGAAGCACCACGATGAAAGAAGATTTTGAGAATCAAGACTCTCGAAGCTTGAAAGGTGAAATCGATCTCGTCCGTCGGTTTGGAGGACCACATGTCACTTGGTCATTAAGACTAAGGATCACACATGGACGAAGGAAAGGAGGGAAAGGAATATTGATCAAATCCATTGATCGAAGGAATCTGTCAGACACCATGAGATCGACGATCATGCTCGATTGTAGGGCCAGAACATGCTTGGGTCTTAATTTTTCGTAAGCGGGCCAAAATAAAAACCACGGTATTGCCAAAGGCATATGTGGAGCTCTGTAGTGAATTGCGGGGTGAAAAGCGGGTTTCCCTCAAACCGCCTATGGACGTGCTCGCAATCGCATGGTCACGTGAAGCTCATAACCCAAGGTCATATCGAAGAAAAAATGGACCTAGTGCTTACTAGACCAAGAATGTGAAGCACATTTCGAATAGGCATATGGTCACCACCGGTGGTCACATGAAGGAAGGGTCTTAGAAGCCAAAGAATCCATAATTGACTGGCTGTAACTGACAGAGAAGATGAAGAGTTGCGACTACCAGAGAAGCCAAAGAATCTTTGGATAACTTCCACTAATGATGAACAAATATAGCATAACTGCCAGGGAATATGATGGGTTTGAATGATGATCAGGCAGAGGACTCAACGTGAGAAAAACATATAGAACATAGAGCATAGAGTTATTTTTTGAGTGTGATGCATGTGTGTGGGAGGGGATGCAGTGCACGATCTAAAGGGAAGGTCAGAGACTCAGTGAAAAGGATGAAGAGGCAACACAAAGAATAAAAGGAAGAAGAGAAGTTGAATAGGTCGGCGCAAGAAGATGTGAGCAGCAGGAACACACTGATTCAGGCAGAGCAGAGAAGTGTAGTAGAACAGTGATGAGACTGGGAGTTGTAGCTTCCATATGGTTGCAACCAGAAAAACGAGGGTGGTAGGGTGGTGCAAGAGAGAACCATTGTTCTCTATTATACAGGTTGGTGCTTGTGTAACTGGAAGTTGGTGCTTCCATCCAGTTGGTGCTGGAACACTCAGGGAGTTGGTGCTTCCATCTAGTGGGTGTTAGAGAAACCAAAGGGTTGGTGCTCTCAACAAGTTGCAGCTTGTTAAAGAATAAGTTGTAGCCTCATTTTGAGTTGGTGCTCAAAGACAGATGATGTACAAAACATAAAATACTTCCTATCATTCGAAGAAGAAGAGGCTTTATCCATTTATGGGTTTCCTCGTGAATATCTATCTTTGTTTATATCATATGTGTGATTGATGTTTACTATTTATGTTGTTCATGAATTGCATAATCTTAATGATCACTTGGAGAATATTAATAATAGTTTAATAGGCATAAAGTTGTTTAAGCACAGTAACAACTGATTCACCCCCCCCCCCTCTCAGTTGTCTTAGTATTTCCAACAATTGGTATCAGAGTGGGTTCCTTTTATCTAAGGGNACTTCAACGCTAAGGCTATGAATGTTATTCTGAGAGGGCTTGCAGAAGAAGAATTTGTAAAAGTTATGCACTTAGAATCTGCCAAAGAAATGTGGGACAAACTCATTAGCAGTTATGAAGGTAATGAGAAGGTAAAGGATGCCAAGCTTCAAACCTACAGAGTGCATTTTGAACATCTAAAGATTAAAGAGGATGAAACTGTTGGGAATTATTTTTTGAGAGTTTAAGAACTAGTAAATGCAATGAGAGGACTTGGTGAAAAAATTGAGGATGTCTCTTTAGTTCAGAAAATTTTGAGATCTATGTTATATAGGTTCAATCGAAAGGTCTCTTCTATAGAAGAACTTAATGATCTAAAAGATCTGCCTATTGACCAACTCCTAGGAACTATGACTTCTTATGAAATGAGGATAGGTAAAGATAAACCCACCTCTAGAGAAGCATCATTTAAAGCAGATAAGAATGAGTATTCTGAGCCTGATGAAATTGAAGCAAAATTTGTGTGAAGACTAAAGAAAGAATCAGGCAAGTACCAAGGCAAGTTGCCCTTAAAATTTTTTAACTGTGGAAAGATAGGTCACTTTTCATCTAAGTGTCCACATAAGAAGAAGGAACAAAATGCTGAAGGTGAAGAGAAGTACAAATCCAATAGATTTGGTAAAAAAAAAAATTTATGTGTAAACAATGATGACTCTTCAGGAGACACAGATAATGATTCTGCTTGTGAATATAAGGTTAATGAATTTATGCTTATGTCCAAGAAGTACTATGATAATAAAATAATAGGAAGTGATGTTGATGTAGAAGAAGATGTGGTTGACTTGGAAGGAGAATTGATCAGTTCTCTAGAAGAAATTGCTACACTCATATTTAAGAAGAAAAAGAAAAAACAATTGCTGATACAGTTTGAGAAAGACAATAAAAAACCTAATGAAGACTTTGCCCAGCTAAAAGTGGAATTAGAAGAGGCAAAGAAAATAGAGGACAATCTGAAACAACAGTTATCAGAGAAGAAGGCAAGATGTGAAGCCTTGGAAGAAGAGGTAGTAAGAACCAAAAAAGAGGTGGAGAAGCTTAAATCATTTTATCTCCAAAATATTCCAAGCATTAAAGCCTTAGTAGAATTAAATGACATTATGAGAAAACAAATATCTCCTTTGTTGAAGACTGGTTTAGGCTATGTAAGTAGTTCAAGCAGTAAACAACCAGAAAGCAAAGAGTCAGTAAAGATGATCAAGTTCCAAGCCAGCAAACAATTAGACCATGTGAGTACTCTGCAACGAAGATCCAATAAAGACAAGATGATCCCTGATAAAAAACAAAGATATTAGAAGATGGAGAAACAAATGCCAAGAAGAAGCCCATTCTTCAGGTACCAAAATTTCTTCCATGGTTACTGTTTTTACTGCTCTAATTTTGGTCATAAGATTGCAAAATGTCAAATTAAGTTTAGAGACATGCAACTGAGGAGATCAAGAAATAAACAATCTTTGCAACATAGAAATAAACAACCAATGAGTAGACAAAGTTGCATCAATCACTTTGACCTATTGAACAATGAGCTCGAATGATATAATTGTCATAACTTCGGCCACAAAGCTGGAAACTACCATATGAAGAATTACAAAGCATATCCAAGGATAAAACCATTAGCTAGAAATGCCAGCATATGGATAAAGAAAGATAGTGAAAAATGTGTTCTAGTACTTTCAGCTCAAAAACAAAAAGTTCCTTGGTATATAGACAATGGATGTTCCAAGCACATGACTGGAGACAAGGATAAGTTTTTGTCTATAAGTAAAAGAAAAACAGGAAATGCGACCTTTGGAAATGATGAACCAGTTAAAATCGAGGGTAAAGGTATGGTGAGTTTTAGTAATGGTCAAGGAAAAGACCAGAATGTTATGCTTGTAGATGGGCTAAAACATAATTTCCTTAGTGTAAGTCAAATGTGTGATAGGGGATGTGAGGTGGTGTTCACTTCCAAAGATTGTAAGATAAAGTATGTAAACTCATGAAAAGTGGTGGCTAAAGGCATAAGGACAAAGAATAATGTATATGTGTTGAAAGAAGATAGAGAAGAGTGTCATCTAAGAAAACATGATGAAAGCTGGTTATGGCATAGGAGACTTGGACATCTAAACTTTGACCACTTAATCAAGCTCAAAAATCTTGAGGCAGTAAAAGATATTACAAGAATATCAAAGCCACAAGATTTTGTGTGTAAACCCTGCCAAGTAGGAAAGCTAACCAGGACACAATTTAAATCCAAGAGCTCTACTTCAATAGAGAAACCACTCCAATTAGTTCATATGGATTTATGTGGACCATCAAGACAGGAAGGCACAGGGAAGAAAAACTACTTCATGTTGATCATTAATGATTACTCCAGACTCAATTGGGTTTCTTTTCTTAAAGAAAAAGATGAAGTATTTGAGAAATTTAAAATATTTAAGGCTTTAATTGAGAATCAAACATTCAATAGATTAAAGGTTGTAAGATCATAAAGAGGAGGATAATTTATGTCAAGTGATTTCAAATAATTCTGTGAGAAACATAGGATCAAAAGAGAATACACAATCCCAGGAAATCCACAGCAAAATGTATTAGTTGAGAGGCAAAACAGAACAGTTCAACAAATGGCCAGGTCAATGATGAATGAGAAGAACATTGGTCAAAACTACTGGGTAGAAGTCATACACACATCAATCCATATTCTTAACAAAGCTCACCTCAGACCACACAGTGACAAGACACCTTATGAATTGTAGTATGGAAGACCTGCTTCAATCCAACACTTCAAAGTCTTTGGGAGTAAGTGCTACATAAAGAATAATAATAAAAAACTTGGCAAGTATGATGATAGGGATGATGAAGGCATCTTCTTAGGGTATGCTACAAACAGTAAAGGATACAAATGCTATAATAAGAGGCTTCATAAATTGGTTGATTGTATTGACATAAAAGTTGATGAAGGAGTCCCAGTAAGACATGTGAGCAATATTGAATCAACAACAAAGGATATAATTGAAGTTGAAGATGAATAGGTCCAAGAATAAAAAAAATAAGAATCTGAGTCATATGAAGATATAAATACTCAAGCATAATCAAATCAACAGACAACATCAAATCCTTCCTCCAGAATTCCTCAAAAGAATCATCCTGCAAGTCAGATAATTGGTGAGAAATAAAAAGGTATACAAACCAGGAGAAGAATAATCAAAGACACCGAGCAATCACATATAGCCTTCATATCCATGGTGGAAACCAAGAATTTTAATGAAGCCAGTAAAGATGTAAATTGTTTAAAATCAATGAATGAGGAACTGGATCAGATTAAGAAGAACAATACTTGGGAGCTTGCTCCTAGACCTGTAGATAAGAATGTAATTGGCTCCAAATGGGTGTTTAAGAACAAAATGAATGAAAAAGGACAAATTGTTCGGAATAAAGCTAGATTGGTCCGTAAGGGGCATGCACAAGTTGAAGGATAGGATTTGATGAAACCTTTGCACCAATGGCAAGATTGGAAGCCATCGAAATGTTTCTTGCCTATGCCCGTAATAAGAACTTTAAAGTATATCAGATGGATGTTAAGTCAACATTTCTTAATGGAGATCTAGAAGAAGATGTATATGTGGAGAAACCTGAAGGATTTTCACTAACAGATAATCCTGACTATGTCTGTAAGTTGAAAAAGGTAGTATATGGACTGAAATAGGCACCACAAGCCTGGTATCATAAACTAGACAAATTTCTACAGGACAAAGGGTTCAAGAAAGGTACTGTTGACAGTAACCTATACATTAAGTCTGAAGGTGATAATTTATTAGTTGTTTTGGTTTATGTAGATGACATTTTTTTGGATGCACTAATGACCCTTTAGTTCAGTGGTTTTCTAATTCAATGCAGACTGATTTTGATATGTCCATGACAGGAGGGTTGTCATATTTTCTTAGTTTACAAATCAATCAGATTTCTGCAGGGATATTTATCTCTCAAGAACAGTACTTGAAAGAGATGTTAAAGAGGTTTCAGATGGAATATTCCTCTCATGTTAGTACACCTATAGTGGTTGGTTGCAAGCTCAGTAAAGATGATATTTCACTTGATGTTGATCAAAGAACATATCGATCAATGATAGGCAGTCTTTTATACTTCACAACATCCTGTCCTGATATAATGAAAGTTGTTGGAATGGTAGGTCGTTATCAGTCTGCTCCTAAACAAATTCATTTAGCAGTTGTCAAGAGGATATTCAAATATTTGAAGGGTACAATGACTTATGGTCTTTGGTATCCTAGAAATCAGAATTTACAATTAATTGCATATTCATATGTTGATTGGGAGAACTGTTTGGATGAGAGAAAGAGAACCAGTGTAGGTGCATTCTTCTTAGGTGATTCGTTAGTAGCATGTCTTAGTAAGAAGAAGGGATCTATTTCATTATAAACTATAGAGGCAGAGTACATTGTTGTTTCTACTTGTTGCACTCAGATCTTATGGATGATAGAAGCTCTTGCAAATTTGAAGGTAACTTATACTGATCCCATTCCACTTCACTTTGATAACACCAATGTTATTAGTGTATCGAAGAATCTTCTTCTCCATTCAAATACAAAGCATATACCAATAAAGTATCATTTTCTCAAAGAGCAGGTTACAAACAGAGTTGTTCAGCTGAATTATATTCCTTCAGCTGAAAACATCTCACTTCAGATTTTTCAGTTTGAGATTTGAAAAACCTGAAGCCAGGAGAGATAGAAATCCAAAATGAGTAAGGACCATCGGATCTGGAGAACATATGATGATTACTTGACCAGGGAGATCTACGTCAACTGATTATGTCAGCAAACCTCATCCGCAGGACATGTGGCAGACCATGTCAGCAAAGGACATATGGGAGATCACGTCAACAAGCCATGTCAGCAAGGATATGTGGCAGACCACATGAGTAGATCACATTAGCAAAGACATGTGGCAGACCACATTAGCAAGGACACAAGTCATCTGATCTAAAAGATCACTTCGGGTGTATTCTCAACCGTTGATCATAGTACAGTGGAAAGATAGTGTACGTTTGAAAAGTTGAAATCTCGAAGTTTCAAAGGTCAAAATTCCGACAACCATCCATCTCAATGTTTGATTAAGTCCTAGCCGTCGGATTTAACAATGAAAGGATGAGTGTAAGGATCAAATCTGACAATTGATTTTTTTCGAGAAATAATCCGTCTGATCTGGGTGAAAGGTCAAATACCTGAAGGAGCTGAGGACCGTCGATCTGTAGGAGGACACACGTCAACAGATTGTGTACTTCGGATTGGAACACTCCGGGAAAAAGAAAAGGAAGGAAGAAAGTTGAGAGTTTAGACTCCTGAACCCTGAATACCTAAAGGGATTGTGACTGTCTAATTAGAGAATACCACGTGTCGATAGATCATGAATTATAGGTGGAAGCACCATGGCGAAAGTGGTTTGGAGGGCCACATGTCACTTGGTCGTTAAGACTAAGGATCGTGCATGGATGGAGGAAAGAATGTGGGAAAGGAAGATTGATCGAAGCCGTTGGTCAAAGGAATCTGTCATAGACCGTGAGATTGACAATCATGCTCGATTGTGGGGCCAGAACATGCTCGGGTCTTAATTTTTCGTATGCAGGCCGCAATCAAAACCACGGTATTGCCAAAGGCATATGTGGAGCTCTGTAGTGAATTGTGGGGTGAAAATTTGGTTTCCCTCAAATCGCCTATGGACGTGCCCACAATCGTGTGGTCACGTGAAGCTCATCTCCTAAGGTCATATCGAAGAAAAAAGGGAGTTAGCGCTTGCTAGACCAAGAACGCGAAGCACCTTTTTAATAGGCGTATGGTCACCGCCTCTAGTCATGTGAAGGAAGGGGATTAGAAGCCAAATAATCCATAATTGACTGGTTGTAACTGATAGATAAGACGAAGAGTTGTGACTGCCAGAGAAGCCAAAGAATCTTTGGATAAATTCCATTGATGATGAACAAATATATCATAATTGCCAAGGAAGATGATGGGTTTTAATGATTATCAAGTCGAGGACTTGACGTGAGAAAAACATACAAAACAAAGAGCATAGAGTTCTTTTTCGAGTGTGATGCATGTGTGTAGGAGGGGATGCAGTGCACGATTTGAAGGGAATATCAGAGACTCAATGAAAAGGATGAAGAGGCATCACAAAGCATAAAAGGAAGAAGAGAAGTTGAACAGGTCAGCGCAATAATATTCAAGCAGCAGGAACACACTGATGCAGGCAGAGCAGAGCAATGTAGCAGAACAGTGATGAGATTGGGAGTTGTAGCTTCCATCTGTTTGCAACCAGAAAAATGAGGGTGGTAGGGTGGTGTAAGGGAGAACCATTGTTCTCTGTTATATAGGTTGGTGCCTGTGTGACTGGAAGTTGGTGCTTCCATCCAGTTGGTGATGGAGCACTCAGGAAGTTGGTGCTTCCTTCTAGTGGGTGCTAGAGAAACCAGAAGGTTTGTGCACTCAACAAGTTGCAACTTGTTAAAGAAGAGCTTGTTGACTCATTTTGAGTTGGTTCTCAAATACAGATGATGTACAAAACATAAAATAATGCCTATCATTCGAAGAAGACGAGTTTTTCTCCCTTTATGGGTTTCCTCGTGAATATTTGTCTCTGTGTATATCATATGTGTGATTGATGTTTACTATTTCTATTGTTCATGACTTGCATAATATTGATGATCACTTGGAGAAGATTAATAATAGTTTAATAGGCATAAAATTGTTTAATCACAGTAACAACTGATTCACCCCCCTCTCAGTTGTCTTAGTATTTCCAACACTTTTCACTAGAGCCACCATAAGTAGGGACTTATTGTGAGAGCTATCAACAACTTGTTCTTCCATCTTTGAAAATCTCTCCTCTACCTCATCTCAAGGGTTGATAGAACTATACTAATTCACTATGGATATGGTTCTTCCCACAAAACCCAAAAGAAAACTTCTCTGATACCAATATGATATGTAAATTTACATGGATCTTCCATTGGAATATTTCATCATAATAGATGTTACAATATTCCAAAATATTTTACTATGCAGTTTATTACCTTATATCTTAGATTTAATATTAGTAGCGTAGTGCTCACAATTATTGAAATAACTAAAACCAAAATGAAAGAAGCAATAAGATGTACACACCATCAACATAAATGAATGGAAGATGTGACCTGGGAAACCTAATACAAGAGAAAACCCAGCTAGAAGGTGATACCTATTATTTGCTATTTTTTTTCTCAATTATGAAACACAAGTACAAAGAAAGGGGCACTCTATATAGAGTTTCCATGGACATTGTGACCTGAATGGATGCTAAAAAATATTCTACCTTCTTTTTTATGCTTCGATATCTAACTCCTCTATGTTTTTATCATATATGAACCAATAACAATACCAAAATAATGGAACCCCTTCTCTTCTTAGTGACCTAGTATTTAACATATCTTGATAGTTGTTTAGGGTTAGGGTTTTTTAATGCATCAACCCTAAATTAGTCTTATGGTTTTGGATCCTATAGAATATTATTGAAACTCCACATGTGAATATCCCCACATGTGTGAGTAATAGATCCTAACGTGGAATTCACTCAGTACCATGGTGTTCAATAGGGTAGGTTAACTTGTGGTAGTAATAAGTTATGAATACAAACTTTGATCGAGATGATTTTTGCACCATTGGAAATATTTAGATGTGTAAAAAAGTATTAATGGATTTAAACTAAGCTCACAAAGTTTTGACCCCAAAAAATGCCATTTGATTCCTTAAACGGGCTCTAGAAGGTTTTGAACCCCAAATCACCAAACTGGGACCTGCCCCTAAAAGGGGCCCTACAAGTTAATTCGTCCAATATTTCCACCTATAAAATTCCAATCCATTCTATATCAATACAATTTTATTACATGGTTAAAATCCTCAAAGACGGAAACAATCCATGACTCCAACCAACACAACCACTTGAGGCAATATATTAATTCAAAAGGAAAAAAAAATCATATGATTTTTTCACAATTGGTCATCAAAAAATGATCCTCCACGATGTTTAAATAAATATCATGAACCAATTGGGTGTTAATCCATAGATCAATGTAACCATTAGTATCAAGGAGAAAATGAATCGTTGTATCACTTTATGTCTAGAACATATCGTGATTGTTGGATTACATAGTTACAAATGCATACTAAAGAAACACACTAGAGAAACACACTTTACCTAAAGAAAAATTATGCCAATTTTATATTAACTAAATCATACGTGTCTAAATATCCCAACAAAAATTTGTGTGGACCCAACCAACCTTAGATAGTCTCATCCTTGTACTCTTTGTGCAATTCTATTTATGTAGGTTCAAGACCATAAGTAACCCATATGTGTTGTTCATGTCAACTACCCCATATTCCCATATGATTTTACACCTCTTGGTGGTCCTTAAGAATTACTATATCTGTGGGGCCCTCCATGACAAATTTGCATTAGGTAGTGAGGCAGTGGGCCTGTGATTAAGTCATCCCCACCTTGTCCACATAGAAAATAACCATCTCATTGATTTGGGTAAGATTTGATGGATTCAGTTCCTTATTAATACCTCCAACATTTAGTTATAATTCCTTTTACATCACTAATATTTCTAATATCTAGAGATTGTGGAATTTTCAGGGTTGGGAAGCCTATTTTTTGTGAAATGCACATTCCAACACCACACTAATTAGATGCAATAACCTATCTCCCTCTAATTTCACTCTTCTTGAGGCCCTCCATTTAAACCCCTTTCTACCTTAACACATAAAAAATTGTCTAGGCCATCAATCTAGGGAAGATATGATGGTTCCTTAGTTAATCATTCACCAATTTTACTATGTAAAATCAATGCATCTTCGATCTATCTAAGATCCACCATCTATGGAATTTTCAGAGTTTGGAGGGGGTTTGTGGTAGGATGCACTTTTGAAATCCATGTCAATTACATGGAACCATGTGTCACCCTCCTCCACATACTCATTTCAATACAATTCTCCCACTTAGGTATAACATGAGGTCTCAATCCTTCCAATGTGCACCTATTCAATATGACTTAGATCCTACCTATTGTTGCACATATGCACAAGGGGGTCAGACTAATAACCCATGGTTATTTTTTAATCATGGTGCAATGATACCCAAATGACATTGTTCTAACTGCGACTATAATTTTTGAGGGAGATAACTCAGAGGGAAAGTCCCCCTCCTCATCCATTATGAGTTTAAAACACAACTTGATTCCTATTATAGGGTTCCCCTACAACTCAAGAGCCATGTCTAGATCCCATTTGTAGAGATTGAACTTGTACATTCCTAAAATTACTTAGATAATTTTATATCCTTGAACATTTTATTGTTGTTAAATAATGGAATGTAATTGTGAATCCTAATGTGTAAAACTACCCAAATTGGCCCAACATTAAACCTAATCTTTGATACCACTCCATGGTGTCCCCATCGATGCACTTACAACCATGGAACAAGAAGCCACTTACATCCTAATAGAATTATGGCCCTCAATAGACCATTTCACCATAATGAAACAAATATGGTCTTTCATGGTGTCCCAAAACTCAATTAAAGGCATGCAAAGTGTGTAGTAATAAAATGTAGAAAAGTTAAACAATATTGTATTAAAAACTTTCATGCCAACCAAGTGTCCATATTTAGAATTAAACATAACAAACACATCATGCAAAATACATACATTTTCATACTATCAAATAAAATTCAATTTCAGATTCATAGATAGAGACAAAGTAATTATCATTTAAAAAAGAATGGTCCAAGAATCTAGCTACATACAACATAGGTATCCAATGTAGATTCCATCCTAAAGATGGGATGTGAGGCATCTTACCTCCCAAATTGTACTTGATGATAAAATCCTTAATCCACAAGGCACAACCCAAGAGGGAACTATTAGCCCCCTAGCCTAGGGGTAACTACAAGAGATCATGTCTCATGGCCCACAATGAAGAAAATGATCTCATTGATGATGATGATCAACATGTCCACACATGGAAACATAAAATCCCTCCTCATATTGACTCTTCTACTTCAGATCAGTCAATCTCATCACATTCAGTCACCCATTGTATGGGAAATGGTAAGACAATGCCACCGTGAGGTATGTTAAGTCTTTTTTTCATAAGGTGTTGTACCTAATATACTAGGAATGTAAATGGGAATCATTTTTTGAAGTTGGATAATGGATCTTAAATCTTAAGAAGTTGTGTTTATTTCCTTGTTTCAGCTTGGTGGCCAACATATCTTCCCTAGTCTCATTTTGTCACCCCCAAGGAAAAGGGGTACTACTGGGGGGCCCTCACAAGGGTAACATTTCATTTCCCCACCATACTTAACACTTTTCATCCTAGAGCATGTCATAGTGTACTAAACTTTGGTAATGGGTAATGGTTCATTCTCTCATAAGAAGAGGAGATAAAGGGCCAGAGGTTGATTGCATCTACAAGCAAAAGAATAATAAAGAAATAATAATTTTGAAGAAAGAAAGAGAAGATAACAAAGGACTCTCAAAATCCAATCCATACTTGATATCCACCCTTTCCATGTTTTCCTTGGTCCCAAGCAGTGATTTTATATCTTGAAACCTTATAAAGGGGATTTGAAAATATGATAGGAAGACAACAAAATGGATTATTAAGGGGTTGGAAAAATGTATCACTTAGAAAGTGATAACTCAAGAGAAAGCACACCCTCCATGAAGGTGCTCATAGAAATGGATTCAATGACACCATAAGCCATGAAGTAACCCTGATAAATACCACTATCACACTTACTCTTGAAGGGTTCTTTTGTTTCCTATTCCCCCCAGGACATATCCCTCTACTTGCATCTTTTATTTCACTATTTTGGTTGACACACCTAATAGGGTCCGATGAAAGTCCTCCCATATTCAAACTTTCCAACTTGCATAAAGTCTTGAGTTAATGTTAAATTTGAAGGGGATACTTTATGTGAATTATTTATGTGGATTATACATTAAGTAACATTTTACTTTGTATGATCTAAGGACTGATATATCTTATGAGCATTGGTTTTACTTGATTTCATAATTTTTTTTTTATTTGGATGTCCTTGACATGGTACTTTGAAGGATGCCCTAGGATATCACTTGTTGTAACCTAGGTATGCATCCCCCACCTCTCATCAATTTTTCCCTTTTTCTGGTGGTTAAGTCAGTTTCCCACTATTGAGTGTCTTGGCCCTTATTCGTTTTTGAGTCTTTGCACATTTTTGTTTATGTTTTTCTGAAAGGATAAAATACATGTCATATATGTTTCGGAATGCTTGTCATCATGTGCACTATTGATTGAGCTCACCATAGGTCTACCAAGCCTTTTCTTTCTATGGGAAATTCCCATGCACACGACGCAACCACCCAGATCAACAAATTTTGGGCTCAGACTGTGGGAAAAGATAGGTAAATTTTCAACGGTAAAGATCCACCAAGCAAATCATAGATCAATGACTCTTGTCCATTCGGGTTCCAGAATCATGTGGGTTTTAATATCAATTTAGAACTAATGAATTCACAAAGACCCAAAGCGTCCGAAGAGACAAAGAGACAAAGTTGCGAGAACCTGACACGTTGCTTTGGTGATTTTCCTCTGGGAGATTTTTCACGCTTTACATTTGAAACTCCCGAAGCTCGGATTTCTAACGAGAATATGGACCGTTCGTCGGTCACGACATGTGATAGCAGATCATTCACTTTGGGGATTTTCCTCCGAGATATTTTCAGGTTTCACATTCAAAACTCCTGAAGCCCGGATTTCCAAAGAGAATCTGGACCATTCGTCGGTCACGACATGCAACAATAGATCATTCACTTCGGGGATTTTCCTCCAGAAGATTTTCAGGTTTCACATTCGAAAGTCTCTAAGAACCAAAGACCCAAAGTCCTGAAGTAAATTGAGACCATCCATCAGACAGGACACGTGGTGACAGAGCAGTTACTTCGGGGATTTTCCACCGGGAAGTTTTGAAGAACTAACATTTGATACTCTCGAATCTCGAAGTGTCGAAGCACGTGGCAACCAACAGTTGAGACACATGGCACACTCATGATGCAAGACACATGGAATTCATCTCAGGTCATTTGGTTGTGTCATTCGCCCATTTCCATGTGACACGTGTCACAGTTCTTTCCAAGACACCTCAGAATCTGTGACATCATACGCCATCAGATCGCCATGTCAATTCAACGATTTTCCTCCAGGAGATCTTCATTCTTGACATTTGAAACTCCCGAAGCCCGAAAGTCCGAAGTGAATCTGGACCATTGGTCCCAGGTCAACGAGAACCGTCGATCCTTGCAGTAGGTAAATGTCACCTAGATCTGGATCGTAATCATATCGACGACTATAGTTCATTGCAGGTATGAAAACTTCCCAGACGTTAATTTTCCAGAGCGGTCCCACAATTTAAACCATGGTTTTGTTGGAAGGGTAGGTGGCAACGTGTGGGGGGTTCCAGGTCCAAAGGAGGACTAGATCCCAACCACCCTCAAAAGCTCCCGCAATCACGTGATTGAATGACGTTAGATCACCACATCACCTCACACGTCATCTCCCCTCATCCTACTCACTACTCTCGCCTTTCACCACCTGTTCTCCACTCACTTCTCAACCTGCTCACACCTCCTCTCACTATGCCATATGTCTTCACATGTCATCTACCCTTGCGTCCATTCATCCTGTCTCCCGATTGTATTCTCACCTCCATGTCTCCCCTCATGTCCAATGGGCCGACAACCATTCTAGAAAAACCATTTCACAGGTACAGATGGAAGTTGACGAGGTCATTACAAAGTGCACTTGGCTTCTGAAAGCTCAGGCATAGACAGGGAGCTAAGTCTCAGTCACAGGTTGACCCAGATTGGTCCCAGAAACACTTCAACAAACTCTGCTCATGCAACTAGTTATCTCCAGTGGCCTCCAACAGTTCGCAGACATGCCTTCGTTCAACACAGAGCTCTGCTCTATCACTCCAAGTCCTATTTTCGGCCCCCCAGTTCCTCCAGCACATGCATTAGTTCTGTCACAGAGACAGTAGCAGTTTTATTTGATTTCGTCGAGCATTTTCCTAGATTAGATGCAAGAGTGGTCTTCTGTGTCTGATAAGAACCAATCTTGTTGATTAAGTCTAGTTTCTTAGTAAAGTTAATATTTTTTTTCACGAACAGTTCCCTAGATCAAGGTCTCGGTCCCCTAAGGATGAGAGCCTCTGCAACTCTTTTAAATAGGGAGTTTTTGGATATTGTAAAGTTCGGATTTTTTGAGGAAATAATATCAATACAATAGACTGGTTGGACCCATTTTATGCATGGATTAAATCTCTCTACCTGGTGAACATACTCTTGATGACAATGTTTCGTTCAACTCTTCATGTGTTTTCATTGTTATCTTGAATACAATTTTTTATTTGTGCAACATACATCTCATTTCCTTTCAGCTATTGTATGACTTATTTTTATTGATATGCAACTTGTCAAACAGCTTTGGTGAAGATTTTTTTTTTGCAACCTGTGGGAGTTATTGTGTTTTGATACATGTTTGATGCCTTGAAATGATATTTTAAGTATTGAACTTCTTGCAACAGATTATTCATTGAGTAGTTTGTTGTTTCTCTCTGTTTTTTATTATTTCATTGATCTATCATTAGTGTGCCATCAACCAAGGAGGGCCCTCGTCCATATCATTCTTCCAACCCAACCTTGCCTTTGTCTTGATAAAATAACCCTTTGACCAACCAGAAAAAATTTAAAAGAAGCAATCATTATAAACTGATAGGTGGCCTAGATTTTCCCTTTATCAGTCAGGTGCAGACCTTAGGACCAACATATTCTGGCATTGTTTTTGGGGACGGAGTAACGAAATAACTTTCCCTGGGAAAAAAAAAATTGATCAACTCTCACCTTTGATGGTGAATAAATATCAGACACAGACGAACTGCCATATTTCACCTGGCGACTTCACTGAGTAAAATTTAAAGAAGAAATAATGGAGCCCAGAAAGGGATTCAATAGATCCAAATATGAAAAAAGAAAAGCCAAGAAGGATGATTATAACCCTGAAAATAACACAGTAGGCCCTGAGCTAGAAAGGAAACTAATGAAATCCACTGTAGCTCATAGATACACTTCCCCCCTCAAGGGAAAAGATGCACACCAAGAGAATACTTCAAACCATCATCACGAGAAGCTTGAATTTTGCATCCCTAAGAATCATAATTCCAACAGGGCTCAGGCATCTCCTACTCCTGATTCCACTTCAACATCCAGTCCTGCATCCAGTTCTGTATCTCCCATAAATTTGAAGATTCCTATTGTTCAAGCCATGGTCATTAATAGGATGGATTTCATAATTGCTTCCAGATATGCACCCTTAGTGCTACCTGTAGTTTTACATGCACTCCCAACCATAGATTACATGAAATATATTCCAAGATGTAGTGGGGAAGGTGAAATAACTACTGAAGAACATCTGGTATCCTTTTACAGTTTTGCAGACAACTTTAACACTGATTATTCAGATGTGTGGATGAGGTTGTTTGTGCAGAGTTTGTATGGGGAGGTCAAAAAATGGTTCAAAAGTCTTCCTCCAACCCCCATTGCAGATATTGAGGCATTAGATGAAGATTTTATAAAGAAATGGGGAGATAGGAGAGATTATCTCTATTACATCATTGAATTTGGGGCTCTAAAGAGAAAGAATGGTGAATCTATTTCAGATTTCACCAAGATATTCAACAAAATGTATGGTAGAATCCAAGATGAAATCAAACCAACTCAGGCCTTCGCCAAGATCA
Source organism: Picea mariana (assembly GCA_032191745.1). NCBI lineage: Eukaryota > Viridiplantae > Streptophyta > Pinopsida > Pinales > Pinaceae > Picea > Picea mariana. Next base: position 23,913 of record JASDQU011028050.1, read on the forward strand.
CTTATGCTAATGTATTTGATGCAGAATTCGCCCTCCTCTTGAGAGAGAGAAGTTCAACCACATTATTTTCCATGCAAGAAGCATCCATTGAGGTTGAATCTAATATTATGGCATCAGATAGATTGAAGACTAGGTCTGATAAAGAGAAGAAAAAATAGAGAGAGGATGTCACTGCCTCCTCTAACCCAGCTACATCTGATCCCAAATTTGAGGAGATGACCAAGACTTTGAAGGATCTGAATTCTAAGATAGCTAGGCTAAAATGGGAATCCAAACAACCGAACAGAACTTTTCAATGGGTTGGTAATAGAAATCAAAACCAATTCAGAAGGCCTAATGATGATCCTCAAGTAATGCATAGAGAAAGGAGAAATGTTGATGATCAAAGGGTGGTGCCCCCTTTCCAAAACAATCAGATTGAGGAGATATATGTAGACAATGATGTTTTGGACGATACTGTTGTGCTTTTCAATGAGATAGATTATTATACCAGTCACTTAACATAGCAAGAATATGAGGTAGCACAATTGTCAAATCAATTTGATGATCAGATAGGGGAAGAGGGAGTTATTCAATGTCAAACCAAGAATAAATACGATTTGAGGACGATAAATGGACCTTCCAAGGACACCACCTCTGATAAAGGAAAACAAGCAGAAGCCCATCCCAAGACAAATCAAAATAAAGGTACGCCATCTAAAACTTAGTCATCTCCACTATGAAAACCTCTTTCCCCTGAAACAAAGGAAGTTGATAAGCCACCAACTTCTTTCAGCCTAGAACATGAGCTGAGAAAAATCAAGATTCCTGTCCCTTTGACAGAATTTTTAAAAAATGAACCTTTCAAGAAATCCATCATGAAAGTTCTGCAACCAACTCCTTCTAGTGTATCTTCCTATGTCATTAGTCTACAGGATGAAAACCCAGCCATTACTATGGGTCCACACATTGAGGATGGCTCTGATGCTTCTCCTCCTTTATATATATATCTGAATGTCCATGATAAGATCCTGCACAACTATCTTATGGACTCAGGAGCCTCTCACAATGTCATGCCCAAAGTTGTTATGGAAGAACTAGGTCTAGATATTACCAAGCCTTACCAAGACATGTATTCCTTTGATTATAAGAAAGTGAAATATGTGGGATTGATAAAGGATATGGTGGTTTCTCTAGCACAACTACCCATGAAGAGTGTAGTGATGGACATTGTGGTGGCTGACATCCTCCCAAATTTTTTCATGCTCTTATCCAGAAATTGGGCTAAGAAGGTTGGAGGATCATTGGAAATGGACCTCACATATGCCACCATTCCTATGTTCGGTGGTGAGCACAGGAGGATATACAGAAAGGTAAGGTTAGCCTACATAGTCAGTGATCATCAGAACCCAAGAAATCACCCCATTTATGTTGTTGAGGATGGGGTTGATTCGTCTATTTTTCATTTAAATGATGATGAACCTGAAATATTAGTCAGCCAAAGCAGAGATCAGCCAATGATTGGTCAACAAAACAAGGTGTGGAAGATGTATTTCGATGGCTCTTCATAAAAGGAAGAATATGGTGCACGTATTCTCCTTATTTACCCTTCAGAAGAAGTGATAACCCTCTCTTATAAGCTGGAGTTTGAGACTACTAACAATATAGCGGAATATGAAGCTTTGATATTGGGATTGAGAGCTGCCAAAGACATGGCCATTAATTGTTTAGCAGTTTTTGGTGATTCTGAGTTGGTAATCAATCAAGTGAGAAATATCTATCAAACTAAGCAATAGAGGCTCAAGCAGTACAGGAAAAAGGTATGGGATTTGATCAATAATTTATTTCTAGCATTTAACATTTCTTTCATTCCCAGAGAACATAATCAGAAGGATGATTCTCTGGCCTTAGCTGCCAGCATGTTCAGGCTTCCCATTGGCCCAAATGTTAAATATCAGGTGGAAATCAAACATAGAACAACCATACCAGACAACATAAAGCACTGGCAAGTCTTTAGTGATGATTTAGAGCTACAAAGATTTCTACACACCATTGATGAATTCTCCAATATCTCAATTGATCAAGAAATTCAAGAAGATGAAAATGAGAAATTAGAAGATCAAAAATCCTCTCATCTACTGAAGACATTGGTTGGTCATGATATTGTGGAGTTGAAAACCAATCACATTCTGAGAGGACTAGTGCCATTGGAAAGATTGTTCGATAGCAATTATGTTTACAAAGGAACTTCCATGAAGAATCAAGAAAAGGAGGTGACAGAGTGCGACATTGGGACCACTAAGAATCCCAAGATCATCAAGCTGTCTGAATCATTGGCTTCAGAACAAAAAGATAGGTATGTCAGTCTCATTAAAAATTTTGTTGATACTTTTGCATGGTCCTATGAAGATTTGAAGACATTTGATATTGACATCATCCAACACAAGATCCCTCTAAAAGCTAGCTCCAAGCCATTCAGAAAGAAGATTAGACAATTTAAACCCATGTTAATGTCCATAATTGAGAAAGAGATAAAAATCATGTTGGATGCCAAGATTATTGTACCATTGAGGTATTCAAACTGGGTGGCCAACTTAGTACCT
>JASDQU011028055.1:0-17225 GCA_032191745.1 Picea mariana
AAACCGCTTGTCACCGGAATCCCCGATTCTCCGATGAACAAAACTCCGACGGCGCCTGATCCTTTGCCACCTATCCTTATAGATGGGCGGTCCAGATTTACTCTTGGGGTTTCAGGACTTACGATGTCCTAAATTCCTTGTCCTGAGGAACTCTGATTTCCCAATTTACGACTTTCGTCCAATCCCTGACACCTGTCCCGTGTGAACGGACGGCTCAGATCTCGTCGGGATTTTCAACCGATATTTCCTGATCTCTTGTCCACGGGAACGTTGATTTCCCGATGCACCAACGTTGATGGCGCTGATCACCGCCACGTGTCCTCACCCAACGGACGGTCCAGATCCCCGTCGGGATATCACGGCGATTGGTGTCCCAATGCACATGACCTCGAGAACTCTGATTTCCCGATGGCCAATATCCGACTGCTAAACATCGTGCAGCTTCCACAAATCTGACGGTTGTCAGGGCCATGATCTAGGATCGGACGGCTCCGATCATTTCTCCTGCACGCTCCCTCTCCAGAGGCTAAACTCCGTGCATGTCCTCCCTATCCTACGGCTGACGGGTTTTCTATGTGAGATCCGACGGCTGTCGGTCCCCTTTTCTGTGGGCTCCTCCTCTGCACATTAGGACTTAAACCATGCGCAACTTCTGATGATCTAATGGCTGACGGGATTCCTATGTGAGATCTGACAGCTCAGATCCGTTCTCCCGCGTAATAGCCCGTTCCCTTGGCACGGTTTAACATTTATATTGGTCAATTGTTCAAGAGATTTTACATTATTTAAAATTCACCGAGGTCAATACAGGCAACCATTTTACACTGTTCCCGCGCAATACAAGTCTTCTAAATTTTCTTTGTCCGACTGCGCATTGGTAGTTCCTCATTTAGGTAAGTTTGGAATGAAGTAGGCCTTCTCAAGGTCTTGCAAATGTCCTTTTTCATTTTATTTGGTACATTTCTTGTAGTCATTAATTCTTACCAACTTCAAGCCTTAGAAAAAAGTTTCCCACAACATTTTTATCGATTTCGGGTGTTTATTCTGCCCGAAACTTCATTAACAGCATTGCTAAAAAAATTAAGCTATGACTTCTCTTTTTCGTGCTTAACAACTTGGATACTACACTGTATCATGTATCAGTCCCATTTAATCAAACTGAACGTGTATCTTTTACAGGTTAAGCGTGGCTGGAGTTAACACTCTGGATTTCGGCCCTTAGGCCCCAGATTTCGAACTAAGATGCTCTGATACCATATGTAATGCCCATATAATTATAAACATCATTAAGTTTCATAAACATTTTTATGAAGTAAACTGAAAGAACAACTTCCTAGCATAATATTGATTTTCATGACAGCAACTTCAACAACTTAGAATTCTCAATAAATACTGAAATCGTGACAGAAAGAAATAAATACATAACTTAACAAGTACCTGGATCTGATGTTGATTTATGTTGCCTCTTTGCTTTGCTGCTACCTTTCTGCTCCCTGCTACACAGATCAACCCTGCCACAAACAGGAAAATAACTGCCCAAAACTACTGTCCTCCCTGCCAACTAGGAAAACTACCTAGCTCCAGGATATCTACAGATATCCTAGCCCTCCATGCCCAAAACCTCCAGTAACTCAGTGCCTCCCTTGATCAAAAGTCACAGTCCAGAACACTCTGTTCCTTGCTCACAACAAGCCAACAGTCCACAAAATATCACAGCTCACAGCCAATACCACAGTGCACAGAAAATCGTTTCTCACAGCGAATGCAGAGTCTCCGCTCATGGCAAAAGACAATGGTTCTCAGGCCACACCGTCCACAACATCCATCCCCCCCCCTCGTCGAATGGTGCGCACATCCCCCTCTGCCCGTCCCTTATTCCTCCCTGCCGACTCACGCACTTACTCCTTCAACCACCCTCTGTCCTCTATCCTTCGTCATGAGTTTAATGTTTTATCTTCTCGGGATCCATGGCTATCCCTCTCTGCATACACCACCATTTTTATATTATTTTTCATTGATCTTTTAATTTTATTTCACAGGTCATTAAATGCGATCAACAGTTAATTTATTAGTTTGTTAACTGCAATTATCCCTCAATTAAATCTTACTTAATAATCTTTATCCATTTATCAATTTAGGGTCGTTACACATAGTCAACCATGGTTGTGGTCAATCTCACTCAACCATGATGAAGGACAACCATGGTTAACCATAGCCAACCTTTCCTTCCCAAAGTCAACCAAGGTCTACCAAAGTAAACCACGATCATGGTCAACTATACTTCACCAATTTTCATTTTCAATTAAGGTATTATTATATTAATACATAAATAATATATTGTTAATGTATTACTACTTTAGTAATGTATTTATTAAGGGATTAATACTTTAAGAATGTATTTATTAATGCATTATTAATTTATTAATAATTAAATATGTTATATTCTATGTTAATATATTAATACTTTACTATTGTATTTATTAATTGATTTAAAATTTATTTTTTTATTATTACTTTAACAATTTCTTTTTAATATTTTACTTTATTATTATATTAATACTTTGATAATGTAGTAAATAATATTGTATAAATCTATTACTTAATTAATACATTACATTATTAATGCATTAATTAACTAGTACTTTATATTATACATTTATGTAAATTAATACTTTAATTTATACATTATATATTATAATAATGTAATACTACTTTAGTAATGTATTTATTAAAAATATATTAATTAATTAATTAATTAAATTAATACATTACAATACACATCAATGTCATTCATAGTCATGAACATAAGAAACCATAATGATGGTCCACCATAATCAACCACAATCATTTTCAATAAATGTATTAATACTTTAATAAGTATTATTAATATATTAATTTATTATTGTATTTTTTTTTAAGTAAGATTGTATAAAAAACTTGTCAAAATCAAAGATTACAAAATCATCCCTTTGTTCGAGGTTGTAAATACTGAGTTGCCCCACGGGAAACTAGTTGAGCTAGCGGAATAGTTCGAAAGTTTAAGTCTTAAACTGCCATTCATAGCAAAATTTATGCAAGTCTTGACAACAAAATATTACAACTTGACCTTTCTACTAACATATAACAAAAGAAATATCCAGGCCTGTAAGGGTGACCAACTTGACACTAATTGACATAGACAAAATATGACAAAGATTATAACTATAGTGTCCATGAGGCAAAACAATAGTTATACTACCCTCCAACTTAGCAAAATAAAAGAGACAAATGTAGATGTCAAGTGGTGGGGCTGTAGTGTGGCCACGCGTGCATGGAGGTGGCATCGAGTGTCGGGTCCCCGAGAGGAGCTGGCTCCTCCTCGACCAGTGTCATGTCCACCTGCATTGCGTCCTACGGTTGAACTGGTGGTGCGTTCTACTAATGACTAGTGCGGCATTCTCCGAAGTCCCAAGTGGGTGAGTTGGTGCCAATACTGGTGGATCAACCTCTGTTGTGTAGGCTTATCCTATTGGGGGGGTGGTGGGAACCCTACAATGCTGAGAGCAATTGTAGGAATTGTGAAGCTTTCCCTTCCAGAATATCCAGGCGAAAGCATAGATCATCCAATTCCCAACGTATCTCAAATACCAGGCCTTGCAGCAGTGCAACACCTGTTTGCAATTCAAATTCTGGTTCGGTGCTAGAGTCGACAAGGGAATGAGGCCGCTGAAATGAACCTTGGCTTGCTTCATGGTCATCACCTTGACAATGAGCACCGAGTGGCAGGGCATGAGGCTACTAGGAGGGCGAGCAAGCTGACAAGTTGGGAGGGGCCATTGGTACAGACTGCGAAGCAGAGGCCAAATCTCCCAAGGGACTTGGGTTGAATCCCAGAGACGTCCCCGAGAAATCAAGCCACTCCAACCTGTAAGAAAACGATGACGAGAGGTGCGGGAGGCTGTCGGGATTATGACTTGACTGCCCTAGGGAGGGGGACGAGGTAGGCGATGAGGAGGAGGAATTGTGGGATGGTGCAGGCGAGGGGCGAAGGGCCAAACGAGGTTGGTTGGGCTGCCATGTCGAGCCTCGTTCGGGCTTCCCTTTTTGTCTCGGCATCTCTAAGACACAATGATGGTAGAAACAATCAGGAGAGAACGATAGTAGGTGAAGGAGTGATTGAGCAGGAGGTCGAGCTCTGGAGAAATCAGACACATGAAAATGAGGCATCCAAAACAGCTGGTGAAATTCATAATAACTGAGGAACTAGTTCATTCCATTAAACCAACACATGTGCAGAGTAAAATCATAGCAATGGCATTGGTCCATCGATGGTACGGGAAGCCAGATCAGGGCACACTAAGATTAATGGTGCCCTGTCTCATGCAAAGTTGAGTTAATAACATTAAGGTGGTGGGAGAGGGAGGGACACATTCATCACGTGGTTGACGCCATGATGGCCCTCTCCTGGATGCTCCTCTAGACACGTGGTTCCCACTATCACCCCATCCAAGGATTTATTATTGTATTAATACTTTAACAATGTATTAGTTAAAAATGTATTAATGTATTAATAAATTCATACAATACATTATTAATGTATTAATATTTAATGTGTTATATTATACAAAATGCATTAATACTTTAATTTATATATTACAACAATGTAATATACTTCTCAACTAGCTTCTGCTAATTGAGTTAATACTTCTCTTTGGTTTTTACCCTTTTACCCAAAATAGTTTCTGCCTATAGTTTCTCCTAACTTCTATGTTGTTTTGGAAATTACTTTTAGCTTCATATTAATAGTTTATCATGTTACATTATACATTAATGTAATAATGCATTATTTTATTAGTGTATTAATACTTGACCAATGTATTAATAGTTTAGTGATCTATTTTTTAATGTATTTATTGATATATTTAATGTATTAATTTATTACTATATTATTACCTTATCAATGAATTAATTAATTAATTAATGTATTACTAATCTATAAATCATTTAATATGTTACCTTACACACTAATATAAATTAATACTGTAATTTATAAATGTTTATTATATATTGTATTAATATTATATTCCACATGTATTATAAATTAATGTATTAATATATAATATTGATTTATAATATGTTAATGTATTATAATTAATACTTTAATATAATACATTACACATTAATATAATGTATTACTAAATACATTACAGTATCAATATTTTAATCTATTAATATGTTACATTAATACTTTAATATATTTAATCATCAATTAATACTTTAATTTATATATTTGTATTATATATTAAATTAATATTTATATATTCAATTAATGTAATATTAAATTATTATATTAATTAAATATATTAATATATTAATGGTTGTTTTCAAATCATGTTTGTGGTTAACTAGCAACAATCACTTTATAAAAGTGATTGATATAAGTGGTCTCATTTTTCACCTTTCCAAACTAATGAGATAAGAAAATTGACATATCAATCACTTTTATAAAATGTTTTTTACTATTTAATACATACAAACATAAACATTTAACACACTCAACATTTTGAATAAAACCTCATTGGATATGATTTCAGATTATACTCATGAATCTCGGCCTTAGGGTCTCAGGGCCTTGAGGTATTTACACACAGCTTGATTTCGATGTGTACACGTACATACCTCAATTGGAAATTAATTACTGCACACCAATCACTACGTTAAATTATAGTTTAACCAAAGTTTAACGTGGGTTGAAATCAATGCGAATTTAAGGGAACAACAAGATGATATCTTGGCCATGCTTAGCACCATTAATCTCCCAGTTGTCTCACCTAATAGTAGCATCAAGAGTTTATTACTGAGTGAGAATCATAGGCCTTTCTTTATCCCTTGTTCAATGCATCCGTTTGAAAATGTTTGAACATAGAACTAAAGGATCCATTCTTTCGTTGGTTGAGGGTTTATTCATTATTTCCTTACAGTTACAGAGCACTTCATGCTCAAGCTGGAGCGAAAGCATGGTTCAAAGGTAATAATTTCTTCCAACGCTTCGATTATTATTAGGTTATGACCTTTGGATTTTCGTTTTGCTATGTAATCCCATCTTCTAACAATTTGATTCAATGCTGTGGTTTTTATCACAGGTATCTTATGAGTTCTTTGAATTAGAAATTGGAAGAGCAGCCATTGAACAAGATTAACATACAAATGATAATTTGTATTATACATTGAATCTCAATTACAATACATATAAATAGTTGGAGTTAGATTCAACTTATTCTAAACTTAGTTATAAAGGTTGAGAAAATATCTCAACAACTCCAACAAACCAAAACCAACTCTAAATTAATCATTAATTCTAACACTCCGACAGCTTGGCAGGCCATCAAACTGTATTTTTCATCGAACAGATGATCAGCAAAGACAAATGGGTAACGTTTATTTCTCACAGAACCTGGTTTTCCTCTTGTGTCAATACAGTCTTGTTCCCATTAAATTATAAGAAACTTATTGTTAAACCTTTGTTCACAGGAAAATAAAGGGTTTGGTCCAAACGGAATACTCAAAACCGAACAGTATGTTCATCACCCGCCTACGGTTACTATAATGGCATAATTAGTTTATCTTTTACATACAAGTTAAATATGCAATTGTATCAGGTCTGTTAATTATTCCGTCATGGTTTACTGTTACTATAATGGTATTATTAGTTTATCGTTGTCATGCAAGTTAAATACTCAACTGTGTCAAGTGGAAGCATGGATTCAGAATCGAAGATTGCCTAAATATGCATCTTTAAAGTAATTATAAGTTCAGACAATCTAACGAAACATTAGCAAGGAGATTGCCTAAATCCTCATCTTAACCTAACTTCAAGCTGCAATCTAACAAAAGAACAACAAGGTCATCTTTTAGCTATATCCATGTATACATTTTAGTATATCAGAAATGTGATTTTCCCCTTTACCTGAACTTATCTCTTATACTGCTCTGTTGTTTATTTAAATTGGGTTAAATTTTCATTTAAATGTGGTTAAAATTCATTTAAAATTATGTTGAAAGTGAAAATTCCATTTTTATTTGACAATTTTCAGATTTAATGTTTTTTTAATCTGAAATATATAATTTATATGAACACCATTTTCCAATATTGTTAGTGCTCACAATAAATTAAAAATTAAAATTTTATTGTTAGTGCTCACAATAAATTAAAAATTAAAATTTTATTGTTACTGCTCACAATAAATTAAAAATTAAAATTTTATGATTGACTAGTAAGATTAACTTGATAATAATGATAGATTATTTACTGTAGCATGGGGTTTTAACTGTGTGCACGGTTACTTTATTTTTTCCTATGTTTAGGTAGGGTTTCTTTTATTTTTTTCCTGTTCCAGGGTTTTAACTGCGTACGTCCGGTTTTAACCTCATTCGTGAGGTTATTTTATTGTTTTAACTGCATATCTGGGCTTTTAACGCCATGCGTGAGGTTCTTTTATTTTTTTTCATGCTCCTCGGTTGGGTTTGAACTAATTTTACGGGTGTGGACTTCACCAGCCGACTTCTTGGAATGATACTCGAATTAATACTTCTTTGTATGGTTTCAAATCTAGAACTTTTAGCTTAATTATTTATATTATTTGTCTCTGCAATATATTGGTTCCAATTTTGTTTAGAAATAAATATTTCTTTCTTTATACTTACATTAATATTTTTTAAAATAAAAAGAAAATGGACATATTTCTTTCCGATCTGGCAGCAATGTATATAGATACATTCCTTACTGAGAATAATATTATACATATTTGATTTTGTGATTATGGATGCTCAACTGAAAATAACATCCTAAAGCTCATTATTCTTTTACTACCAATATTAAATAATAAATATATATTTTAGTCTTCATTAATACTTTAAATTTTGTAAACAAGCATTCTAGTATTTTGTAGTCATGCTTTACTATAATGTTGGTCAATTATTAACAAAATATAAAGATATGTAAATTTAGAGAATATATACGAGTCTCCTTCAATAATTGGAAATAAACTAAGTATAGAATTAGGTCCTCCCAACCATAGATACCAATAACCAAAGCTACTTATCCTTGTCACTAGTGAGCTTAAATCATTATTTCATTGGGACTAAAAAAATGTATAACCTTTTCCATATTTAATGATTTTTTATTCTTCACATGACCAATAACTCATTTTTGCATAAGTACCCCCATAACATAGTTGTCTTTAATAACTTGCCTAGGTCTTTTCAAGTTACCTTCATCCCTAACCCTAGAGAATCTTCTTGTCCTAGTTTTGTGCTCGATTGTTCCCTCACATCCCACACATTTGGGAGTAGGGTTCCACTTGTCAAGTGAAAAATAATTCACTCTGGTGGTTTGGTTTTTATCTTTTTCACACACTCGTGGAATAATGATTTACCCTTTGTAACTAGATTATCTAATAAGCTTGTTTTTTTTTAATTAATAAGTTAAAAAAAAAGTTACAAAAAATATGCATCATCAATGTTATGATGATATAGTTTTCACATAAATATTTTCCAGTAATTTCCACCACATCAATTTGACATAAACTAGCAAGAAAATAAATGTTTAATCTATAAAGTGAGGGATATTCCACCCTCTCCCACTTGAATTGAACACCATCCTCAATGCTCCTTTATGAGAATATAAGATTTGGAATAGATATGGGTATTCCTTTCTCATGGCTTCATTCATCTCCCAATTAGCCTCTTCGAGACTAAAGTGTCTCCACTACACTTTAACGTGAGTGTTGGCACAGTTCCACAACATAATTTCCTTCCTACAAAGAATATGTAGCGGTTCCACCTGGAACTTGCCTTAGGGTTCCACCTTAATCACATTTCAATTTAAAACATGAGTTATATCATGTAAATACTTCTTTTGTTGAAATATTCAACAGTACTAAGAAGTGGGGAGGGGGGGTGAATTAGTAGTGAACACATTTATCTTCTTAAAACATCATCACATCATGTAAATATTAAACAATACCCAAGTAATTTATTATCATATAAATTCATACACACATCTCAATGATTTCTATGTGGAAACATAAAATCACAGAAAACCCTTTTATATTATACTAAGATTATATTTATGGTAAGAACCAAATTCCAAAGTTCTTTAGCACCAACTGAAAGGATGCACCAACCTCCTAATTTACAAGAACAAACATTTCATAACAAGCACCTACCTTTCAATTACAGACACCAATATGCCAAGGATACCAATCCTTGCTACATGAACCAACTTGTTGAACTGCAGGCACCCACTTGCTAATAAACAAGGAAACAACTTCCAATCTTTAGCATCAACTTACAATGAGGACTTCAATCCTCTCTCGAGCTCCACATTGCCAACTTGAAGTAATTTTATATCCAACAATCTCTTGATTTGAACATGGACGTCAATATCTCTACTATTCATGTAGCTCTCCAACGTGCTTCATCCTCTAGATTATCAAACCTCGAACCATATTCATCACTTCCTACCTTTCTTACGTGCCTTAAAACCCAATATTTTCAATTCTCTCACACCCCATTCCACACTTTTCTTGATTATGGAATCATCATTTATAGATATTCATACCTCCATAAATTTTTCCACATATATAGTTGAATTGAGTTCGCTCCAACTCTCTTTGTTTGTTTCTCAAAATCAGGCTCCAAAGATCCTTTGAAACTCCTCCATGAAAATCACTCTTCGATTGCTTTTGTTGAATGAATATCATTCACTGGTTCTCAATTCTCAACCACCATTGTATTAGATCCTTGATTGATCTTGACCGTAGATTATTTCCTTGATATCAGGATCATGATGGTATCAAAAAACTAAACACCACCTCGACACTTAGTTGTCATCCAATCATATTTTTGTTTGATCTTGTTTGTCGATTCTTCACATACGAACAAAATACACTATCCAAAATTGATGTAACACAACCATCCAATCAACTTATCGAATAAATCTCGACCTTGGATTTATTCATTGGGACCTCAACACTCATCCATCATTAGATCTGGTATATTCTTTGTTCTCTTTCATTGATATTTTCTTTGATATCATACTCATTGAAACTATGAAACAGTCAACAATACTTCTATGCACAATAGTTGTTTGGTCGTTGATCAACGGTTATCGCTGGTTCTCGGAGTCCTCCTCGTCGAAGTCCATTCATCAACTTCACTATGATGACACATACTGTGATGGATCTAACATCCCTTGAAGAGAGAGGATCAACGGTGCAGATTGCATCGCTCCCTCAACCTGCATGCCACTTATCTCCATCTCTAGTAATTTCTCATGGATGGCCAGGTGGGAACCATGATAGTTCTATGACTCTCATTGTGTCTCTCTATTGTCGATCTACAGTCTGGATTGATCATCAGAGCCCCCTCGTCAGAGTACCTATGCGCACTTTACCCTGACCAATGCTTCTTAGATGAATGACTGGGATCTAGTATTCATATCAACGACTATTGTTTTCTCTTTTAGTTATTCATCATCGAAAAGTATTTACTACAAGTAACTAAGACTAGAGCCTCTTTGATGAACAATGAGTATTCAATCATCGTTTTAAATGAATGGATAATATGAAGACATAATATTTCCATGTCAAACTGGACCTGCTCTTGTCTGGCCCAATCAACAATTGAGACATGTCACCCATGGGATATTTTGGATTCCATGCTAGCATCCTTGTCACTCTTATGGTCAAGATATCACAATATGTCATGTTGATGTCATGGATGATGTGGAACTTGAGTTGTCCCTAATGTGGGATTCATCTACACATCCCAATTGATGTGGCATTGTACGAGGTCTGACATGTCGAATACTTCGGTGGATTCCATGTGTATCTTACATGACATCTAATTTGGCATATCATCACTTGTAACTTCTTTCTATGATGTGTCTTAATCGTGGACCCCTTCCACAGGTGCTAGATGACATGAAAATTGCTTGAGTGTGACATCATCACTTCCACCTTCTTCAAAATATCATCATAGATCCAATGGTTGAGGTATATCCTTTATAGATTTACAATCGAGATTTCATTTCAGAGTATGGTCATCGAAGTTATTTTTCAGATAAATTAGAGTAGGACATTTTAATGGATGACTCTCAAACAAAGGTTGTCGGAGTCAAGGTATGACATGGGTCTTTGAAGGGAAACTTCGATGCACAAGAGATATGTCCTCTTTGGGGTCTGATTGTTAGCACTATGTGAGCCATTGATATGGCGAAGCTTCACCTATATCTAATCTCTACCATCAATTTTCTCTTCAATATAAATTTCACAAACTACAACTATGATGGAATTCAATGGTGTTATCAATCATCTACAAACAAACCTACTTTCACTATTATATCAATTATCGATTTGGGCCTTATTCCATGACTTCGCTCCTCCTCCGATTCAACTTTGCAATTTGATGTGGTTCTAAACCATACTCCTACATCAAACACATCATTGAAATCAATGACGATATGTTCAACAATCTCCCCCCTTTGTGATTGATGAAAACTTTAGTGTTGAGTTTTTCCCCCTATCAGTTTGTTGCTAAGGCGTCTTATTTCTTTATTGCTTTTTACTCCCCGAGATAATATGCTCCTTTGGTTTCCCTTTCCTTTCTTTCTTTCTAGTCCCCCTAGTTTTCCTTCTTTCTCTCCCCCTTTGACATCAAGGAGAAATGGTGCATTTACTTAGGAATTTGTTGAATCCATGGTATCTGTTTGAGGTAATCAAATGCATCTTTAGGAAGAGCCTTGGTAAACATATATTCAATTTGTTTCTTTGTAGGAACATACTCCAACTTGAGAATTTTATCATTTACTTGCTCCCTTATAAAATGATATTTGATTGGTATATTTTTTGTCTTTGAGTGCATCACTAGATTCTTGGAAATGCTCATATCGTTGGTGTTGTCACATAGTATAGAAATTGGATGATTGTATTATCCCTTAATGTATTGCAGTGTTCGATTCATTGAGATAATTTCTGTGCAACATGATGTTGTTGCAATGTACTCTACTTCTATTGTGGATAAGAAGATTGAAGATTGTTTCTTTCCTATCCAAGATACTAAACATTTCCCCAAGAAGAATTCTCCAAAACTTGTTCTCTTCCTTTCATAAACACTTCCTACCCAATATGCATTAGTATATGTTGTTAGAGTAAAGTATTGTCCTTTTGGATACCAAAATCCAAAATCCACTATGCCTTTGAGGTATCTAAAAATTCGTTTGACTGCGATCACATGAGACTCTTTTGGTAAAGATTGAAATCTTGCAACCAATCCAACAACTTTCATAACATCAATCCTTGATGTAGTCACATATAAGAGACTACCAATCATTTATCTATACATGGTTTGATCTACCACTCAGGATTCATCATCCTTACTCAACTTGCAACCTGTAATCATTGGAGTACTGACAAGCTTGTAGTCTTCCATGTTGAACTTATTTAACATCTCCTTCATATATTTTGTCAGATAAATAAATATACCTTTATTTGACTAAGAAATTTACATACCTAAGAAGAAGGAAAAATCACCTAGCATAGACATATCAAATTATTTTTGCATGTCCTCTGAAAAACTTTGACTCATATCATCAAAGTTACTTCCAAAGATGATATCATCTATGTAGACCACAATGAAAATAATATTCCCATTTTATTCTTTCATTTAAATGTTAATTTCTGGAGTTCCTCTTTTGAAACCTTGCTGCTATAGGTATTTACCAATCCTTGAGTACCAAGTTGTAGTTGATTTCTTCAAACCATAGAGACCTTTCTTTAGTTTTCACACATAATATTGATTCTATGATAGTTGAAATCCTTCAGGATTCTCAATGAATCATTCCTCCTCCATATTTCCATTTAGAAATGAATATTTAATATCCATTTGATAAACTTTGATAATCTTGTATCTTGCAAATTCTAGGAACATTATAATGGCTTCTATTCTAGCCACTGGCACAAAAGTTTCATCAAAATATACACCTTCAACTTTCGCATAGCCTTTACACACCATCCTTGATTTATTTCTCACTACTTTCCCATCCTCATATAATTTGTTCTTCAAGACCCACTTAGTGCCAATTACATTATTGTATTTTGGTATACTAACTAGCTTCCAAGTTTGGTTTTTCTCAATCTGATCTAATTCTTTATTCATAGAATTTATCGAGTTCTTATCTCTGCTAGCTTCCTCTAAATTCTTGGGTTCTATTTTAGACAACAGATACAATTTTTCTTGTTATGGTGATATTTCCAATTGTCTTCCTATTTAGACACCTTCATTGTTATTACCAATAATTAGTTCTTTAGTGTGATTCTTTTGAACATATCTTGAAGGATTCTTTGTGTCTTTTCTAGAATCTTCCTCTTCCTACTCTTCTACATTATATTCCTTATTGTCTTCCTTTTATTCAATACATATTCTTATTGTTGGTTGGTCATTTGTTTGCATCTTGATCCTTCCAGTATTTTCATCATCCACTCATACATTTTCACTTTCAACAATTTTGTCTAATATCAAATTGTAACATCTGTAAGATTTTGTTTGATAAAAGTAACTAAGGAAAAATTACCTTCATCATATCAGAAGTTAAACTTGCCAAGGTTGTTATCATATCTCTTTATGTAGAATTTTCTTCCAAAAACCTTGGGTGTTTGACATTTGTTGGCCTACCTTTCCATAATTCATATGGATTTGTCATTGCTAGTTTTAAACTCTTATCTGTTCAAAATTTAAATATCTATGTAGATTGCATCCCTACGAAATATATCTAATAGATTAGATTGATTTAGCATGGTTATCACCATTTCTTGTATATTCCTATTTTTCCTTTCAGATACTCCATTTTTTTGTGGATTTCTTTGTGCTGACAAACTTGTTGAGATGGTCTTTGAATACACCATTTATTAGTGCTACACATTATTTTCATCATCCCTATGACCGTTAATGATGTAAACCTATATGTTGCCTTCAGAGCGGTCAGTGGCCTAAGTTCCTAAAGAAAGAAGAGAGAAGAACTTTTCCTGAGAAAATAAGTTGCATTCTCCTTTGTAAAAACCCTATTAAAGAGGATGTTCACAGGTTGCTATATAGGCAGGGTGTGAGAATGCCTGATTCTCGCAGGCTACACCATAGTTGGGTTGCGAGAGGTTCGCATGTTTCTCTATAAGTAGGGTGCGAGAATGCTCATACGTGGGAAAAATGAGCATCTTCTCAATGCTTCTAGAAGGAGAAACTTCCATGGTGAGGTGGCATCTGGATGGTTTGGATCTTACTTGCTTTCATGATTTAGTGGGATCATCCTAACCTCATCACCTTATCCTATTCAACCTATAAAAGGAGAGGAACTCTCATGGAGAAAGTTAGCTTTAGAGATTTGGAGATTTTGGGATAGGCTTGGATGAGATTGTCTTTTGAGATTTAGCTTGGCTAGATAAGCCACTTTGTCAAGATAGATTGTGAATATTATCAGATCTATGCTCTCAAAATTCTTGGAGTGGAAGTGTGTGGGGAATGAAGGACAGTTGGAAGGGACCTTGTGACATCAAGTCCATGGTTGTAATCTCTCTTTCACATTTAATATGATACAACAATATGAATATTTCCTATAAAGCTTGTTGTGTTTTATTGTATGATTCCTTGATCACATACATAGGTTTATATTGAGTTTATGATATTACTATCACTTTGGTTGGTTGTGTTCTTTTGCAGGATAATCATTGTATGAGTGTTCGAATGGAGTTAGGATGGTGATGGTGAGAGGAAATGACATTTAAACGGTATGTCACCTATCCCTCTTTAGTTAGTAAATTCAATATATAAAACTTAAGGATATCGTCATGTTCTGGTGTGTTTTGTTTTAGAGCTAGGTGGATCTAGGGAGATCAATTAGTGTCTTCACCTACCAATTTATCCAATAACAAAATTGGCGAATCCAATGGGGAATGAATTGTTTCCTAGTTAGTCTAGTTTCCCTTGCCTTGATTGCTTGATTTATGGTCTCTGAGTTAGTGGGAGATCCATCCAGACTCTCTGGATCTGAAAGTTCACTCAAATGTTTTGTCCTTTTTCCAATTTTTTCTTGATTACAAACCTTCTCACACTACACCTCTCCGTGGCCTACGAGAATCATTGATGTTCGCACCCTACTGTCCAATTCAGTTCGACCTTCTCGCACCCTGCCTATATCTAGACTGCAAGAATCCCTAATTCTCACATTGTACCTCACTACTAGGCTGTGAACTTGTTTGTAAAAATTTTTGGATTGGTTCTTGTTATCTTTTGATGCCCAATTTTTCTTTGATCAATTGGATTGAAATTTAGGAGCCTATATTGATCTGTTTACGGTCTTCTTGACATTCTTTGAGTTTCTTTTAGCCATCTTTGATTTGCTTGGTTTTGAAGGATTAGTCTCTTTCTTTGAGTGTCTTTCAATTACAAAGAGTGTGTTTTCTTTAGGATTGTTTAGGGAAAGATCAAAATTCTTCTGAATCGTTCGCTTTAAAAGAAAACTTTTAGTTTGGGTTTCTTTTTTTTAATAAAGTTCATTATTACTTTTAGTGAAATTTTTGAAACAAAAAGATTTAATTTATTGCTTTATATTAGATTGGGGGAATCCTTGCATTTGAAGTAGCGAAATTGCATGATTCTCGGCATTTTTTGGCCATGAATCGTGTATTGGTATACAGTCTCTTTGAATCATTTCTTGAAGATATTGATATTGATGAGTTTTAAAATTTTGGGACATCATGCATATGGGAATGATAAATGTTTTCTCCTTCTCGTAGCATAGCTTTCATCGAAATGAAAAGATCGCATCTTCATCTCTTTGCATAATTTTCGAGTCGGTCAAAACATCATATTGTCCATGCCATTTTCCTTTTGAGTAACAACAGCCTTAAAAAATAAAGCGCTCATGAAAATTGATTAGACATTTTTATATTTTATGGTAGCAAAACTACATTAGATTAGTCGTAGGGATTTGGAATAGGTGTGAAAGATAACTTTCCAAAGCTACAAAAAAACATAGGATCTTACTTTAGGGAGCAGTGAAATCCACTTATTACATTTTGTCCTAGGAAGCCTTTCTAACACAAGGGTCAATCACGAGGTCACATTGAGACTGGCGGAGTTACTGACCCTGCTTTGTCGGTCTTGGTGTAGATATTGCGCGTATTATGGGGGTTGCTTGAAGGTATACCCACATTGATGAGTGGAAACCTGTCAAGTTGATTTTGGGCTAGATACCTTGCCCTTGTGCTTGGATCAGATTGTCGACTATTTCCTCAGGCATCATTGTAGTGATTGGTAACCTTAGTGGCCTATCCCTTTAGGGTATTTACACAAGGTGACTGTGGAGGGGCAAGTCTTCACACTACGTGGAATCGACGTTGGCCAAACTCGCTCGGGCTCCTTGGAGGGTATACCCATGATTATGTGTGGGATCTTCCACCAGGGTGTAAGTTTGTTAAGCAGGTCATCAACGTAAATTTTCCACCTGCTCTATCTCAACCCCTTCTTGCATTTTTCCCGCGACGTTCGATTTCATCATCAACTAGTGCGTTCATTGTGAGAAGGTTTTGTTTTCTTGCTTGCTTACTAGATTTTTAGCGTGTGTTGTTTTCTTTCTCTAAAGGACTCTAGATTCGATATTTATTTAATGGCATCAGTTCCCAAAATGACCAATGAAGGAACCTCTTCTCCAAGGGAAACACATTTTTTTCCTTCTAACGGAAACATTGTTCCTCCTGGCATCGCTACTTTGAGCCTTCCAGGTCTCACAATTGGATTACCGGTATGGTTGTTTTCCACTCAAGTAATCTTGAATGTAGTAAGTGCTTTGGTTGTAAGAACTTCCCCCCAAGAGCATCAACCTCAGGTTGATCCTTCACCTTCTTCACCAGTAAGGTTTTCTTCGCCTTCTTCGCTTGCAAGGTCGTCTTTCGTTTCATCTTCTTCGTTGAGTGAACGTTTTGAAGCTAGTAACCCGGTGAATAAGAAGAAGAAGAAAAGAAACATTAAGAAGAAGAAAGATAAACAAGGATCCAAACTTCCGACCACTGTCAAACATGTTGGAAAACAACCAGTTACTGTTAATCGTGCTGGGAGTGTTGATAATGTCAAGATCACCCAAACAACCCATAAGCCCAAGTACCCTTGCAGGCTTTGTAAGGGTAGGCATCTTC
>JASDQU011028055.1:59680-70493 GCA_032191745.1 Picea mariana
CGTTTCGCTCATCACAGATATGAATAAGCAAGGATTAACTCCTTCCATTTGTGAACGTCAAAAGAGTTTTGGGAATAGACACAAGGTTGCATCCCGTGGTCACTTGGGAAAAAAAGGAGCCGTGAAAAAGGGGCCAAAGGTGTTGAGTCTAGTTGTTGAAAGGATCATCGTGATCTCCATGCGCCATCTGATCCGACCTTGATCCTGGTTTTTTCCTGGAGTAAATGAAGACGAGAAGGGGTGGTTGAAACCTCTCCTCAGGAATTAAGTGCAAAGTATGGATAATATGGAAGGTGGTCTTCTCGAGAGGGTCTTGTGTACCCATTTTTCTAAAGAAGCCATGTCGAGTCTTCGACCAGCCGAAGGAAGTCTGCACATGCTAGCCCAACACTTAATGGCTCAGCTACTCCTCCTGTAGGAGCCATGTGCAGTTAAGGTGGCGTATGACAAAGAATACCTGTCTGAATTCGGCTGAAAGGACACCAAGCCATGGATGACTGAGCACGCCGTTGTTAGGAAATTTTTTTGAGTATTTAGACTCAGTCTTTGTATTTTTTAAAGCATTGAAGGTAGAGCAAATCTCCCGAATGTAAGGTTTTAACAACCATTCTAGTTCTCTGGTTGTGCATCTGTATATGAGATTTCTTGTTTTATGACAAACAGTTTTCCTACTCCATCTAAGATTTCATCTCATAGTAGGGAGTTCATGATCGACTGATTTGCATGAATTGTTGCAATTATGTCATGATAAAGGATTTATTGTTGCATCGTTGTATTCTCTGGTTTTCTGTGTTTGAATGTAAGAAGATCTTGCATTTGGACGCTTTCTTCCCCAGTCTGTTAGAAACCTGTTGTTTATGACAGACCCATGCACTCTTCTTATACAATTCTTTGCCCCTACTCACACTTATTACAACTCACTGTTTGAAGTTTATCTAAGACCTCACTTGCTCATGCATGCCCGGCCTAGTTTGAGAGTTGAAATGATATTTTTCTGAGTTTACTTCCATTTGATCATCTCTTTTATAAAAAAAACGTGACATTAAACTGATGGGCGTCGGGCTCTACTCCTGCTGCAATCTAGGAGTGACTTTCGTCGCCAACATATCCCCTCTCTGAACATCATATGAAGGTTTCGCCTGCCAAGATAATACCACAAAATTACCGTGACAGACCAGTCTATGAGTCAATGTTGATAATGATAATTGTTTTTGGGTGATTCCTTTCGCGATGGGAGGATGTTGAGTAGGGGGTTTGGACCTTCTCCTAATAGGACAATGACCTAGCACTAGGTCATGCCTAACCTTTTCTCTGTCTTGTGCACACTCATGACCCACTTTCTAGAATTCACCAATGTCAAAGTAGTTGACATGGTGACTCAAAATAAGCTATGCCCATAACTTCCTAAGGAAATATAGAATCACTTGATCCCTATTATTGTGGGGAGGTTTTTTAAACACCATAAACCACCTATCCATCCAACTATCCTTAAATTTTTGGTGGATGCACCAATCCATACAAATTTGTCTCTTTGTGACTGATGGATATAGTTTGGTTCTAAGATCAATGAAAAGTAACATCAATTCTTGTTTTGTAATGTTCAAGTCTCTCACTTGGTTTATGTCTATGTTATTCATGTAATATTCAAACATCCTAGCTATGTAATCAAAAATATTGGCTAACTCGAATGGCCAACTCGAATATTGGCTAACTTGATCCGTAACGGACAACTGCCATATCAAGTTGTGGAACATGCTTGGGTAATGCAAGTACACCATCCTAGCTCTCGGGGAACCTTTCCTTCTCTTCTTTTCAACAGCTAATGTGATCAGACCACATTCCTATTTATAATTTGTTTTCCTCAATTCAACTAATTGTATGTGGACTCATAACAATTATATTGTGGACATATCTTGACCAAATCAAAGTCTAGTTAGTTATATGTGGACACACTTCTGTCTAAATTAAGTATATGGATGCATAACAGTTATATTTGGACACACTTCTGTCTAAATTAAGTATATTTCTTGTCTAGTTATGGTTGGACATTCTTCGACTAAATCAAATGGACCAAATCTTCCTTGTTTTATGAAAATTATCAAGGATCATCGTTGATCCTTTCAATGATTAAAAAAGGATCAATTCTATGACCAAATATTCCAACAAATAAGCTACAACTCATCTTCAGCAAAAAAACCTAGTCTTATCAGAGCATCTCATCAAAATTGACGCAACAATTTGCATTATGGTTTACATAGCACCCAATGTTTATATAGAATGGGAGAGAAAGATTCAAGTCACAAGTCTTCAACCTGTCACACTTGCTCTGCAACGTCCTCACCCAGTTTCCCCACTAGACTTTGAGCATGTCCTGGTGACTCACTCACTTTACTACCGAACTTCCACTCATTCCATCACATTCCACTCCGTCACTTGTCACATCGGCTTTTTCTCCGCACACTCCACTGTGCCATTTGTCACACTATCTCATGGCACCCTGCAGATTTTATTTTTCGCCATTGACAAGCAATTGACCTTGTTTCGTCACACTCCACTGCATCATTTGTTGCACTAGCTCAAGGATCCCTACATATTTTCCTCTATGCCATTGATCCTTTTGTTATTCAATCCTTCAACACACTTATGTTTTCATTCTTTCACAACTTCCTCCATCTGTGCACCATACTTTGTGCCATATTATCTGTCATAGCGCTAGAACTAACTATGTTTATGACTAATTTGACACCAATGACAACATATGCACAACAAGTGTAATATAAATGAGGCATAGATATAGGTTGTGAATGGGAATAAAAGATGTGACAAAATGAGTCCATTTTGAGGACTCAACATTAATATCCACTAGGTGTGTAAGAATATTTCCTTTCAGATGGTTTGAGTATGAAAATAATATGGAATGTGAATGAAGTTGTGGATATTTAATAAGGTTCATGTTCCACTAAGTTCATGAAAGCATATAAAATTGTAGTTTTTTCATGAGGTTCAGGTATCAAACCTCATGAATGCAAATTCTTCTAGCATTTTCATGAGGAATTTAGTGTTCAAACGAATGCATATTGTTAGTAAAATTTCTTGTAGTGAATTGTGAATTCAAAAGATTGATTGTGGAAAAATTGAATTGGGAAAAATAGAGGAAATTGATAGATTTGGTTAAGTACCCAAATATGTTAACTAACATAAATACGATGAGGATACAATGAAACTAGTCATTAGATGACCCTAGATTAGTTATCGAAAAGGATTGTGTTATCAGGTTAAGGCATATTTGATTCATGTTATGAGGTCAAGACATGGGATGTCATGCCTATCTATGTCAATGTAACATGTTATTTAGCAAGTGATGACACCTTTTTTTTATATATGAGAGTGTGATATGATAGAAGGACATGTAATGAGTAGACATGGGTAATAACTTTAATAATTCATTATGTAACAATTATCTAATAACTTAATGATTAAACATGGGATGACGAACTTATAATATAAATGGTAAGTCACATAAACATTTCTACATTGTCTCCCTCTTTTATCCACAAGATTTATAATTGGAGACCATAACTACTTTGAATAGATTCTAAGAGAAACAGATGGAATTAGAAGCTTCTCATCATAACAGAAAAAGATGAAATTTTTAGCATTATTATAATAATCATCATTCATCAACATCAAATAAACAAAAAATGAAATTCATAAAACATGTGCCATGAAATGTGTGTGTGTGTGTTCATAATCATCTCAACTGTACATTTTTTACAAAATGGCACAACATGCCCAGTATACAAAATGACAGAAAGTGCCCAAACATGGAAAAGTGACATATGGTTCCCTAGATATAAAATGGCACTCGTTGGTCACTCATTGACCACTACCACCCTCACAACTATCAGGTGCATCCATGAACTTGATCTTCTTCTCTTACTTGAAGCATCACCTTGAGTGGTTTTACACCTAGGTGTGGTTCGTCACTCCAGATACTGGAAAAAGAAACAACATTCTTATAAGTTTTTTTCCACAATGAATTAACAAACATACAAAATTATACTTTATAATTCAATATGAGAAAAATCACCGCAGATGATATTGAAAATCGTAAGGGTGTTACCCTCCTTCACTATTGACATTTGGACAACATTGGGAAGACATTCACTAAAGATAATAATAATTAATAATATAATTATTAAATATTAAATATAGTATATAATAAGTAAATGATAATAAAAAATAGTTATTGATTATTAAAGGGACACGTCCTTTCATGGATGGTTACCATATGTTCCCTATATATGGAACACTCATTATTGTAATAATATATCATCTATCACAGATATCTCATATGATGTAAAACCAACATTCACAACCCTAATATCTCAACGATGCCACCTTGCATTAGTTACAAGGATCAAAGCATGAAATTTTTAAAAATGCATAAAATCAATTCCATTCATGATACATAAAAATCCATCAACAAATGATCTCATCGTGAATAACTCAGGAAATAATGGAGAGTTACTAGTAGGTGGAGCACTCGACTATGCAACCTGCTCTAAGGAAAAATTTTCTCTAGTAGCCTTAGTGGATTGCACAATATGGTCTGGAATAGAGATAATTGATGGGTTGTGTATAGGTGTAGCCACTATGGATGCATCAGATGGAAAATTTGGTGGGGGTGGGTCACATACAAGGGCATCCATTATTGATGGATGTGATAGAAAAGGTGGGGGTGACATATGGGTGCAACCATTGTGGATGTATGGCATGAGAAATATGATCGGGGTGGGTAGGGATAAACCTCGATGGGTGGTAAAAGGGATGGTAAGACCTTTAGGCTGGAAAGAGTTATCCCAAGCGTCAAGGCAAGGTGGCCAAGGACTAGACTAGCCCTGTAGCTGGGGGAAATGTTGGTGGTGGTGGGGAATGAAAGGGTGGTGGTACAGGTGACCTAGCAATTGATGAAGCAACCCACATACATATTTATAATATTTTTATTAGTACAAAAATGTAAAATTCAACAAAAACAATATAACAAATTTCACATTTAAACAAGATTTAAATCAACACATGAAAAATGTGAAGGGGGTGACTTGTCCATCCCAGGTGGACATGGTTCATCACCCTATGGTACCACATCCTATAGAAACACAATAACATTATATTTGAGGATGTTAGAGAATAAGAAAATCATTGTGGTGAATTTATCAAAGGCAACACATACACCAAATGTGAAGCCTGCCTCTATTGTTGCATCAATGGTGGAACTCGACACTGATGCATTTACCGGCATGGAGGGTATGTTATTAGAGCACAACAAATACAAACATCATATAATAAGATATGAAAAAAAATACACAAAAAAACTATATATATATATATATATATATATATATATATAATCAATGAAGAACATAGAGATGGTCAAGATACTAACTTCCTCCATGAAACTCTCCTATCTACTAGCTTCCATCATCCCGTAAAAAATATACCTGTAACTTGAGAATCTATAAGGGAAACTGCATGAACATCTAATATTTACATGTGCCCTCACCCGACTAAACTCTACTCTAGGCCTTGAAGGTCTATCAACTCTCTGAACATCATATGAAGGTTCCACCTGCCGAGATAATGCCACAAAATTACTGTGACAGACCAGGCTATGAGTCAAAGTTGATAATGATAATTTTGTTTGGGTGATTCCTTTCATGATGGGAGGATGTTGAGTAGGGAGTTTGGACCTTCTCCTAATAGGACAATGACCTAGCACTAGGTCATGCCTAACCTTTTCTCTATCCTATGCAGACTCACGACCCACCTTCTAGAATTCACCAATGTCAAAGTAGTTGACATGGTGACTCAAAATAAACTATGCCCATAACTTCCTAAGGAAATATAGAATCACTTGATCCTATTGTTGTGGAGAGGTTTTTTAAACACCTTAAACCACTTATCCATCCAACTATCCTTAAATTTTTGGTGGATGCACCAATCCATACAAATTTGTCTCTTATTGACTGGTGGTTATAGTCCGGTTCTAAGATCAATGAAAAGTGACATCAATTCTTGTTTTATAATGTTCAAACTCACTCATATGGATCTTCATACATAGTATGAAGAGTTGCACTACATTCAAAGAAATATCATATTCTACTTGGGTTAATGGATGATGTTTATACATTCAAATATCAATGGATGATGTTTATACATTCAAACTCACTCATATAGATCTTTTTTCTCTCATCCAAACACATTATTAGAATCATCTTAATGCATAGTATGAACAGTTATCTTACTACACAATATGAAGAGTTGCACTACATTCAAAGAAATATCATAATTGTATTGCTATATATCACTCAAGAAATACCATAATTGTATTGCTATATATCACTCAAGCCAACCTTTGAGATGCTTTTAAGAACCTTAAAATATTAAACAATCATATCATATCATTTTAGTTGTGCACTTAAGAAAGTGAAAAGACTAAGTATTCATATCATTGTAACTAAAATGATGGAATCAAATGATCCACACAGAAATAAATATAATTGGTGTGAAAATGTTCATGGATGTTTCCATTGCAATCACATTATGATGTTTATACATTCAAACTCAATCATATGGATTTTTTTTCTCTCACCCCAAAAGTGACAAAACAAGAAATTGTGCAAATAACTAACACTCCCTCTTAAACTCAACAGTTACATTGATAATGCCCAAGTGTTGTCTTTGAAAATAAAAAATGGTTTTTCCCAATGGCTTTGTAAAGATGTTTGTGAGATGGTCTCGTGAGCCATTTGAAGAGTGACAGTTACATCGATAATGCCCAAGTGTTGTCTCTGAAAATAAAAAATGGTTTTTCCCAATGGCTTTGTAAAGACGTTTGTGAGATGGTCTCGTGAGCCACTTGAAGAGTGATTTCACCATTATTGACTAGCTCTCATATGAAGTGAAAACGAGTGTCAATGTGTTTTTACCATAATCAATGCCTGGTTGTTGTGAGAATCCTTTGGCAACAAGTCTTTCTTTGTGTTTTTCGATATGCCCCTTTTCATTGAGTTTAGTTTTGTAAACCCACTTGACAACAATACTTGTCTTATGTCTCAGAAGACCAACAAGATCCTTTGTCTTGTTCTTCTCAATAGAGTCAATTTCTTTGCTCATGTCTTGAACCCAATGTGGCTCTTTAGCTGCCTCTTTAAAATATGTAGGTTGACACGACATTAATAAAAAAATATTGCGCTGATCAATATCATCCAACTGCTGATGGATTTCTCTCAAGATTCAAGTTCGCTGATTTTGAAGTTCAGAGGATGAAATTTTTCTTGAAGAAGACTTGTATTGAAAACATTCATGGATTTTGATTGTCCATAGGGTGATTTTCAGACTCAATCCATAACTGATTTTCAGGAATTTTGACATCTTTGCTGAGAATGATTTTCTTTGAAATCAAATTGTAGAGTATGTAGGCTTTGGATGTCTCACTGTAGCCAACAAAAATGCATTTATCACTTCGATCATCAATTTTCTTCCTCAATTTGGAAGGTATGTGAGCGAATGCAATGCATCCAAAGGTCCTAAGATGAGAAACCTTCATTTTTTTCCCACTCCATGGTTCTTGAGGGACCTCCATCTTGTCACTAGTGGTTGGAGATCTATTTAGGAGTTAAACTGAGCATGCTACAACTTCAGCTCAAAATAAATTGGACAAACATTTCTCTCTGAGAAGGCTTCTTTCCATGTTCATTATAGTATGATTTTTCCTCTCAACCACTCCATTTTACTATGGCATATAATTGGCTATGGTTTGCATGATTATGCCTTGTGATTTGCAGAAATTTGCAAATTTTGTTGAACAATATTCTCCTCCTCCATCTAACATGAGAATATTCACATATTTCCCACTCTATTTTTCATCTTCTGCCTTAAACTTCTTGAACTTTGCAAAGGTTTCAAACTTGCATATGAGGAAATAGATCCATATTTTCCTGCTAAAATCATCAATCAATGTAAGAAAATAAAAGCTACCACCTATTGAATTTGTTTGCATTGGTCCACATAGGTCAGTATGAACCAGCTTAAGTGTTGTTTGGATTGAGTGGATGACTATAGAAAGACAGTTATCTTATGCTTTCCAACAATGCAAGACTCACATTGGGGATTTTTCTCTTTGAATATAGGTAGACCTTTGACCATGGAGTGCTTCTGCAGGAGGCTTATACTCTGAAAGGGTATATGTCCAAATCTTGCACGATGTTGGCCCTTGGTTATGGAAGGAAGAAAAGAAGAAGGAAAGAAAGGTAAAAAGTGAGCTTCGCAGGAGACACAGTACATGTCACTGAGTCGAAGTGATTAAAAGATAAGGAAACATGGAGCGAAGTGCGGAAAAGAACGTCATTGGACGAAAAGATCAGGGATGACAGATCAACAAGGAAGAAGGATCGTGGACAACTCAACAAGTAAAGAAAGCCATCATTCGATGATTTGGAGCACCACACGATGAAGAAGAAAAGACAGGCTGGCAAAGCCTCGAAAAAGAGGGTCAATTTGACCTAGGGTTTTAGACACCTAGGGTTTTGGTATCTAGGGTTTCGGCACCTAGGTTTTGACCTAAGGCTGTTGGTGAGGTATTGTAATGTATAAATAAAGGTCAACAAGACATGGGTCGGGTTGGTCATTGAGTATTGGTATGATATTGTTGATATAACTCTGTTGTGGAGAGACAAGATTGTATTGTGAGATCTTCAGCTGTGTGCGAAGGTCAAGTCCTACAGCTAGGTGCATAGGAAGGTGAGAGAAAGAGAGAGAAGAAAGAATATCTGCTAGCTAAGAGCGTAGAAAAGAATTGTATGATTTACCTTAATAAATCATAAGCACAGTTATGTGGACGTAGCCCTAGAGAGAGGGTGAACCACTTATATTTTGTGTCGTATGTGTGGTTGAAGCCTAGATCTATGTCATTGTTATATTGTTATATGCAGTCTTATGTTAGATCGGACCTATAGCTGCACAGGATAGACCTAGCTGATAAGTGATATATGAATGTTGTATTGTTTTTGTGATAGATCCACTTGATATTCCCCTGGTTGTAGACATTTATGTCCTGAAAATGTAACGGACCACCTCGTTACGACAACCATTCTAATAACAGGTGCAATTTTTTTTTTGTGTATTTAAGGTGTGCGCGCGTGTAGAAGTAACAAGACGCTAACTGTGCGACGCCCTGGACAACCGACAAGATGCGACCACGATATTCGTCACAGGAAGACTAAAGGCACACGACGAGTAACGGAAAACAATATACGACCATAGGTATAAGGCGCACAACACAACATTTAGCGACAAAGTAAGGTGACCACAATCAAGTACAACATACATAAGAGAACAATTGCGCTCCTTACGGAAGGCGCGTGACAAGAGGACTCTGACAACTGAACACCCAAGTTCAACATTATCTAAAAGAACAACCACCCTAAAATACTAACCTGGGGTAATTAAGGTACGTAATTCCAGGGTATTGCACCGCTCATGTTATTAATCAATAATTAAAATTTCAATGACACTCTCTCGAAACATTAGCCATCTATCATTTATGACACCATTCGGAACCTGATTCTATAATTACAATAGTTCTGAATTGCTACGATCTCGAAAATTTCAGTGACTTTACAAGATAAAAACATTTCAAATAAGTCTAAGGAGCTCACAATTCGATATCATTTAGAATCATAATTTTCAATGTTAATGCCAAAAGTAACCTCCTAGTTAGCCTCCTATTTATGAATAACCCCAATACATGAATGACCTCATGTGCACAAATACTTATAAAATAAATCATGTTTGTACATGACGTCATGTTTATGACTAACATCATGTCTAACAATGGCTAATCATCATGTTAAAAATAACATCATATCTAAAAATACCAACATTATGTCAATATATAAAACCCTCACATATACCAATAACATCAGATATTAAAAACAACAATATGACATTATAATTGAAAAGTAATTGTATAACAACAAATAACCATGACCATGTGTCAATATAATAATTAAATGACCATGTGTCAATATAAGATATCTAAAAAGGGCATTGTCCCAAATATCCATATTTCGTCTCACGTGTTAGTATCCATAATACACTACCATGATATTCTTAAAAACTAGTCTCATTACTTTATAATAAAAAGACTTTGCAATTAAACAACTAGGCTACAATGTCTCAGCACTAATGATTTATACAATTGAAATTCCTTAACACTAATGATTAATACTTTAACAGCCCATTTATTTACAGTAGATTATGATAACCATTCCACACATTAACGTTCATTGCATTCCACCATAAGATGGTTCATCAAGATCACATTACTTGGCATTCATTATAATATGATGTAAATACAATATATTAACATAATGTAATATCATTGCAATAGCATTCTTTACATTACAAATACCATAGAAGGATGTAATAACATTTCATTAACGTTCCTTACGTTCAATGCTTACCTTACACCAGCATTTCATTTGTTCATCATGATTAGTTAAAGGAACTACACGAAAGGGGTTGAGTACTCCGATAAACCGGTGACGTGGCAGACCATACCGGTTAACAAGGAGTTGGTGAATTAAATGAAACGAAAATATGGGGAAGTGTAAAATACGTAGACCTAAGGCTGTTGACTCCATGCAAGGGATCTCAGGTTATACACTGTGCCCATACTGTCAGGGAATTCTAAAAATTGGTTTTAATCCCATCAACATTTAATATATAGTGATAAACAACAATCCCCTGG
>JASDQU011028056.1:15330-28743 GCA_032191745.1 Picea mariana
AATGGTACAATAATCTTGGCATCCAACATTCTTTTTAGCTCTTTCTGAATTATGGACACTAACATGGGATTCAATTGTCTAATCTTCTACTTGAATGGATTGGAGCTAATTTTTAGAGGGATTTTGTGTTGGATGATGTCAATATCAAATGTCTTCAAATCTTCATAGGACCATGCAAAAGTATCAACAAACCTTTTAATGAGACTAACATACCTATATTTTTGTTCTACAACCAATTCTTTTGACAACTTGATGATCTGGGGATTCTCAGTGGTCCCAATATTGCACTCTGTCACCTCTTCTTGATTCTCCATGGCAGTTCCTTTGTAAACATCATTACTGTTGAACAATATTTCCAAAGACACGAGTCCTTTTGGAATATGATTGGTTTTTATCTCCACAATATCATGGCCAACCATTGTCTTCAATAGATGAGAATATTGTTGATCTTATAATTTCTCATTTTCATCTTCCTGACTTTCTTGATCAATTGAGATATTGGAGAATTCATCAATGGTGTGAAGAAATCTATGCAAATCCAAATCATCACTAAAGACTTGCCAATGCTTTATGTTGATGGTATGGCTTCTCTATGTTTGATTTCCACTTGATATTTAATATTTGGGCCAATGGGAGGCATGAACATGCTGGTAGCTAAGGCCAGAGAATCAACTTTCTGAGTCTTTTCTTTAGGAATGAAAGAGAGGTTAAATGATAGAAAGATATTATCGATCAGATCCCATACCTCTTTTATATACTTTTTGATCCTTTGTTTCTTAGTTTGATAGATATTCCTCAATTGATTGATGACCAAGTTAGAATCCCCCAAAAATGCTAAACAATCAATGGCCATGTCTTTGGCAGCCCTCAATCCCAATACCAGAGCTTCATATTCAACTAGATTGTTAGTAGTCTCAAACTCTAGCTTATAAGAGAGGGTTATAACTTCTTTTGAAGGGGAAATAAGGAGAATACCTACACCAGAACCTTCCTTTGATGAAGATCCATCGAAATACATCTTCCACGCCTTGTTTTATTGACTAGTCATTCGGTGATCTCTATGTTGGTTGACTAACATTTTAGGTTCATCATCATTTAAATGAAAAACAAACGAACCCATCCCATCCTCAACATCATAAATGGGGTGATTTATTGGGTTTTTATGATCATTGACTATGTATGCTAGCCTTACCTCTCTATATAGCCCCATGTTCCCACCACCAAAGACCAGAATGGTGGCATATGTGCGGTCCATTTTCTACAATCCTCCAACCATCTTAGCCCAAGTTCTGGATAAGAGCATGCCAAAATTTGCGGGGATGTCGACTACCACAATGTCCATCACTGCACTTTTAATGGGTAATTGTGCAAGAGAAACCACCATATCCTTTATCAATCCCAAACATTTTACTTTATTAGAATCAATGGAGTACATGTCTTGGTAAGGCTTGGTAATCTTGAAATCTAGTTCTTCCAAAACAACTTTGGGTATGACATTGTGAGAGGCTCTTGAGTCCATAAGACAATTGTGCAAGATCTTATCATGGATATTCAGAGATATATAGAAAGGAGGAGAAGAATCAGAGGCATCCTCAATGTGTGGACTCACAATAATGGATGGGTTTTCATCTTGTAGACTAATGACATCAGAAGATACACTAGAGGGAGTAGGTTGCAGAAATTTCATGATGGATTTCTTGAAAGTTTCATTTTTTAACAATTCTGTCCAAGGGAAAAGAATCTTGATATTTGCTCATCTCATGTTACAGGTTGAAAGAGGTTGGTGGCTTATTAACTTCCTTTGTTTCAGAGGGAAGAGGGTCTGATAGAGGAGATGACTGAGTTTTGGATGACATACCTTTATTGGGATTTGGCTTGGGAAGGGCTTCTTCTTGTTTTCCTTGATGATAGGTGGTGGCCTTGTAAGCTCCATTTCTCATCCTCAAATCGTATTTATTCTTGGGTTGACCTTAAATAACTCCCTCCTCCCCTATCTGATCATCAAATTGATTTGATAATTGTGCTACCTCATATTTTTGTTGTATTAAGTGACTAGTATAATAATCTGTCTCATTGAAAAGCACAACAGTATCATCCACAACATCATTGTCTATATCCATCTCCTCAATCTGATTGTTTTGGAAAGGGGCACTACCCTTTGATTTTCATCAGTTCTTCTTTCTCTGTGTATTACTTGACGAGCATCATTAGGCCTTCTGAATTAGTTCTGATTTCTATTACCATCCCCTTGAAAATGTTTGTTTGGCTGTTTGGATTCCCATTTTATCTTAGCTATCTCCGAAGTAAGATCCTTCAAAGTCTTAGTCATCTCTTCAAGTTTGGGATCATATGCGGCTCAGATAGAGGAGGTAGGGGAATCCTCTCTCTTCTTTTTATTATCTTTATTAGATATAGTCTTTAATTTGTCTGATGCCAAAATATTAGATTCAACTTCAATGGCTTCTGCCTGCATGGATAACAGTGTGGTCGATCTTCTCTCTCACCGGAGGAGGGAGAATTCTGCATCAAATGAATTAGCATAAGTGATATTGGCAGAGGATTCAGTTGGTTTGATTTCATCTGGGATTCTACCATACATTTTATGAAATCTCTTGGTGAAGTTTGAATTAGATTCACCAGTCTTCCTCTTTAGAGCCCCAAATTCAGTGATGTAATAGATATAATATCTCCTATATCCCCATTTCTTTATAAAATCTTCATTTAATTCCACAATATCTACAATGGAGGCTGGAGGAAGACTTCTAAACCATTTTCTGACCTCCCCATCCAGACTCTATACAAACAACCTCATCCACACATTTGAATAATCAA
Organism: Picea mariana; assembly: GCA_032191745.1. Classification (NCBI taxonomy): domain Eukaryota; kingdom Viridiplantae; phylum Streptophyta; class Pinopsida; order Pinales; family Pinaceae; genus Picea; species Picea mariana. The sequence continues at coordinate 18,163 of JASDQU011028056.1, forward strand.
TGTTAAAGTTGTATGCAAAACTGTAAAAGGCTACCAGATGTTCTTCAAAAATTATTTGACCTTCCCCATTATATATTGGTAGATATTTCATGTAATATGTGGTTAGGAGTGCATGTAAAACTACAGGTAGCACTAAGGGTGCATATATGGCAACAATTATGACATCAATCCTATTAACGACCATGGCTTGAATAATAGGGATCTTAAAATTTGTGGGAGATATAGGAGTGGATGTAGGACTAGATGATGAAGTTGAATCTGGAGTAGGAGATGTCTGAGCCCCATTGGAATTGTGATTCTCGGGGCTACCAAATTCAAGTTCCTTGTGATGATGGTTTGAAGTATCTTCTTGGTGTGCATCTTTTCCCTTGAGAGGGGAAGTGTATTTATGAGCTACAATGGATTTACTTAGTTTTATTTATAGCTCAAATCCTACTGTATTATTCTCAGGGTTACAATCAGCCTTCTTGGCTTTGTTGTTTTCAGATTTGGATCTATTGAGTCCCTTTCTGGGAGGCAACATTTCTTCTTTAAATTTTACTCAGTGAAGTCATCAGGTGAAATATGGAAGTCTGTTTGTGTCTAATATTTTTTCACCATCAAAGGCCAAATCTCATCAATTGTCATTCTCCCAGAGAAAGATATTTCATTACTCTGCTCCCTAGCAACGATGCCAGAAGATGTTGGTCCTAAGGTCTGCACCTAACTGCTAAAGGGAAAAGCTAGGCCACCTATCAGTGTAGAATAATTTTTTCTTTAACTTTGGTYAGAGGGTTAGTCCATGAATACAAAGGCAAGGTTGGGTTGGAAGAATKATATGGATAAGGTTCCTCCTTGGCTGATGGCACACTAAAGATGGACYAGTKAAATAATAGAAAACATAGAGAAACAAYAAACTACTCAATGAATAATCTGTTGTAAGAAGTTCAATACTCAAAATAATATTTCAAGACATAAACCATGTATCAAAACACAGTAAMTMCCATAGGTTTCAAAGACRAATTTTCWMCAAAGCATTAAYTGTTTSATAGGTTGCATATCAGTAAAAATAAGTCACACAATAGCTSAWAGGAAATGAAAGAACRTTGCGCAAATAAAAAACTATATTCAAGATAAGAAATAAAACACATAAGAAGTTCAACAAAACATTGTTGTCAAGAATATGTTCACYAGGTAGAGATATTTAATCCATGCATAAAACGAGTCCAACCCCTCTGTTGTATTGTTATTCTCTCCTTGAAAAATATGACCTTTACAATATCCAAAAACTAACTATTCAAAAGAGTTACAGAGGATCCTCTCCTTAGGGAACTGGGACCTAAATTTAGGGAACTATTCATAAAAAAATTATTAATTGCACTAAGATGTTGAAGTTAATCGACAAGAGTGGTTCTTATCTCACACAGAAGGCCACTCTTGCGTCTAATCTAGGAAAATGATGGACTTAATCAAAATAAAACTACCTCTGTCTCTGATATAGAAATGATGCATGCAGAAGGACCTAAATGGCCGAAAATGGGCCTTGGAGTGATAGAGAAGAGTTCTTTTGTCAAGCGATGACATGTCTGCGAGTTGTTGGAAGCTACTGGAGATAATCGACTATGTGAGCAGCTCTTGATGAAGTGCGTCTAGGACTAACCTATGTCGACCTGTGACAAAGACTGGCTCTTTATCTGTGTCTGAGATTTCACAAGCTAAGTGCATTCTAAGCCGACTGTACTCGAATCTTCACCTTTATTTTACTATGATGACTGGTCGTGAACAGGAAATCAAGGAGGTAGGCATCCAATAGGAAGACTATATGAGTAGAAGGGGGGAGGTAGATTACGTGTGAAGACAGACGTCCCAAGGTGAGAGGAGGTGTGAACATGATGGAGGTATCTAGAGCGTGGAGTTGGCGGCTCAGGATGAAGGATACAGGTGGCGTGAGTGGAGAACAAGTGTCAGATGGCGAGAGGAGTGAGAGTAATAAGTGGGATGCGTGGAAGTGACATGGATGTGACGCAATGTCATACAATCATGTGATTGTGGAAGCTATTGAGGGTGGTTTGGATTCAGACCGCCTTTGGGCCCACAATTCACCAGAAGCTGCCACATACCCTTCCAATGAAACTATGGTTTAAATTGCGGGACCGCTCTGGAAGATTAACATCCGTGCAGTTTGCATCCCCACAATGAACTATAGCCATCGATTTGATCACGATCCAATATCTGGATGATTTCTACCTATTGTAAGGATCGTCAACTCTCGTTGACCTGGGATCAATGGTCCAGATTCACTTTGGAATTTCGAGCTTGGGGAGTTTCTAAAGTAAAACACGAAACATATTTTAAATGGAAAATCTCTGAAGTGAATGATCTGTCATCACATGTCATGATGGATGAACGGTCCAGATTCACCTCGGAAGTTCGGGTTTTGGGAGTTTCAAATTTGAACCATGAAAATTTCTTGGAGGAAAATCGCCGAAGTGACATTGTGACTTGACGTCATATGATTCCACATATGATGAGGTGTCTTAGAAATAAAGGTGACACATGTCACATGGAAATGGGTGAATGACACAACCAAATGTTCAGATATGAATTCCATTTGTCTTGCCTCATGAGTGTGCCACTTGTCTCAATTGTTGGTTGCCATGTGCTTCAACACTTTGGGCTTCGGGAGTCTCCAATGTTAGTTCTTGGAAAAATTCCCAGAGGGGAGTTGCTGAAGTAATTGATCTATTGCCACGTGCCCCATATGATATATGGTCTAGATTTACTTTGGGACTTTGGGTCCTTGTATCTTTGGGAGTTTCAAATGTGAAACCTGAAAATCTCTTGGAGGAAAATCTATGAAATGAATGATATTTTGTTGCGTGTTGTGACCGATGAACGGTCCAGATTCTCTTCGGAGATCTAGGATTTGGGAGTTTCAAATGTTAAGCGTGAAGATCTCATGGAGGAAAAATCCCAAAGTGGAGGATATGATTCCACGTGTCTTTGTTGATGTATGGTCTTGATTTACTTTGGGACATCAGATCTTTGGCTCTTCAGGAGTTTTGAATGTTTATGCTAGGAAAACTCCCGAAGTGAAAATCACCAAAGTAGATGATATGTCATCRTGTGTCATGACATATGAACGAACCATATGCTCTTCGAGTCATCGACAGTGCGGGATTTGGGTCTTCTGATGACTCTTTGTGTTAAAATCCRTGCAATTCTACATTCTCGAATGGACAACATTCATTGATATGATTTTCTTGGCAGATCTTTACCATTGAAAATTTTACCTATMTATTCCCATAGTCTGAGCCCAAAATTTTTTGTTCTGGATTACTACGTCATGTGCACGGGCATTCCCTGTACATACAAAAATGYTTGGGAAACCCATGGTGAGATCAATCCATGGAAAACATGATGACAAGTAATTCGAACCAAACATGATGTATATTTCATCCATCAAGAAATAAAAAAAAATGAAATGCGCAAAGACTCATAGGAAAAAATAAAAGAAGAAACAAGTCACTCAGTAATGGGGAAATGACTTAAACAACTGTAAAAATGAAAAAGTTGATGAAGGCATATGCAAAAGAGAGGAGAGGTAGTGAATACAGAACTAGGTTACAACACTAAGTATGCTTGTGACCTTCTTCATCACTTTCACTTGGACGATTGTAAACCAATACCTTCTCCCTTCCATTACAGAGTCAAGCTTGTTGACACCTGTACTTCTCCCGAAGTTGATGCCACCTTGTACCCTAAGTTAGTTGGTAGCCTCTTATACTTGACTCATACCCATCCTAATTGTTCCTTTGTTGATGATCTTGTTTCCTGGGATATGAAAACACCCTATGAAAGCCATTGGAAAGAAACTAAAATGATACCTTTCTATGTTCATGGTACATTTGAGTTCGGGAAACATTAAAGTTAAGGGGGGCTCCTTTATTGGTTGGTTTTACTCATTCATATTGGGTCGATAACCCTAATGATCAAAAGTATAATGTAGGTTATGTTTTCATCATTGGTTCATGACCTGTCACTTGGGCCTGTAAGAACAAATTTCCTATTGCACTTTCTTCAGCACAAGAAGAGTAYCGAGCAGTAGTAAATGCAAKTTAGGAAGCCTTATGTCTTCAATAGATTCTTTTAGAGTTTGGATTCCAGCAACAACATATGACCAGCCTTTGGTGTGACAATTAGAGTGCCATCAAGGTCTCCAAACACCCAATTCAACATCAACGCAGAAAACACATTGAGCTACAAATGCACTTCATSARAATGCTCATTCATGATCAAGTGATTGAAGTTAACTTTTGGCCTACAAAATATCAAGTTGTAGACATTTTCRCAAAGTCTCTTACAGAAGCCAATTTTCCAAACTTAGATCTATGTTAGGAKTTCAGGAAGTTGACATCAAGGGGGGATAGGTATTGTAAATCCTTCAGTCCTATCCCATGTTTATCTTAAGGGGGGATGTTAGGATATTAAGACACTTAGGAGTTAGTTAACAACTAATTGGTCTAATTTGTCATTAGGTAAAAGTGTGTTTCTTAGTGTTTTTCTTTAGTATGCATTAGTATGCATTTGTAGTTAGGAAATCCGATCATCATGATATGTTCCAGAATTAGAGTGATATGATGGTTCATATTATTCTCGATATTAATGACCATTGATCCACGTCTTAAAATCTGATTGGTTCATGATCTCTATTTAAATAGAATGGATGGTCATTTCCTAATGATCGATTGTGATAAACTCTCTTGTAAAATATCTTTTTAATCTTTTTCTTTTTCATTAATAAAATGATCTAAGTGGATTCATTAGTTGTGGCCGTGGATGTTTCCCCATATGGGTTTTACCATGTCAAAACATCAGTGTGTTGATCTTTGATTTGGTTGTGTGAGTGGCTACTGAAGATGTTCATCCTCTGTTGGAATACCTGTGTTGTCGAACAAGAACCTCCTACATCAGTTAGACAATTGAGGGAAAATCAGGGTCATATAGGATATTACAGGAAGTTTATTAAGGGATATTCATAGATCACAACATCGATGGAAAATTTACTGAAGAAGGAAGCAAAGTTTCAATGGAACGAGGACTCTCAAAAGGGATTAGACAATTTAAAGAAGAAACTTGTAATCATGTTGATTTTTATTTTTCCAGATTGGAACAAAGAGTTCCATGTACATGTAGATGCATCGTGCATAGCATTGGGTGMAATATTATCCCAAGCGAGGGAGTGGGAAACATATCACCCAATTTCTTTTGCAAGTAGGAAGTTTTTTCCACAACAAAGAAGAATTATATTACCACATAAGGAGAAGGATTAGCAATGGTCTATGCACTACAAAAGTTCARGAATTATTTATTGGGGTCTCACTTTAAAATATATATAGACCATTATGCATTAAAATATGTAGTCAACAAATTAGTGTTTGGGGGGAGAATATGAAGATGGCTATTATTATCTTAAGAATATGAATTTGACGTTGTAGTGAAATAAGTGAAGCTAAATGTAGGACCACATCATCTATCACACATATTGACATGTGAATATGCAAGAAACTTAGATGACAACTTCCCAGATGAAAAACTATTTCTAGTAAAGATGGGGGATGGTTACTTCTCTGATATCATGCAGTTTCTAAGTAAAGGTATGGATCCATCAGATATGATGGTTGAGCAGAAGAAAAAATTGGTAGTGCAAGTTGTAGATTATCAGTTGATTATAGGGAGTTTATACAAGTTGGGTCCAGATGGAGTATTGAGGTGTTGTGTGTTGAAACATGAGAGACTGATGATACTTGAAGAAGCACTTGATGGGGTTGTAGGAGGAAATTATGAAGGGTAATAAAATGCACAAAACATTTGGTTGACAGGGCTTTTGTGGCCTACACTCCACAAATATGTGAATTACTATTGTCATTCATCTGATGTATGTTAACGAGTGGGAAATCCATCTAGGAGGGATGAAATTACTTTGAATCCACAAGTTACATTACAAGCATTAGAGAAATGAGCCATAGACTTTGTGGGGCCAGTCAAGCCACAAGAAGGAAGATTAGGGGTGAGATACATAATCACTGTGAAAAAGTACTTGACAAGATCGACAGAAGCAACAATAGTTACAAATTTCACCCAGGATATTGTTGCGAGGTTTTTGTTTGAGAATGTAGTCATAAGGTTTGAATGTGTGTGCATATTACTCAGTGATCAAGGAACACACTTTCTGAAAAAGAAAATTGTAGCATTGAATGAGGAGTTACAAATTCATCATCAGAAGAGAACCCCATATCATCCTCTGGCCAATGGGATAATGGAAACATTCAATAAAATGTTGGAAACTTATTTAACAAATATTTGCAACATAGAGATAGAAKATTGGGGCTTAAGAGTACTTGCAATGTTATGGGCCTACAAGACTAAAAGTAAGAATYTGATAGGGAAGACACCTTTCAGGTTTTTCGATGGACAAGAAGCAGTGATACCAATGGAGTTTATTCTACCTAGASTACACATTGTTGTGATCACTGAGCTATCATACTTTGTTGCAGTAAAGGAGAGACTGGTACAATTTATACAAATTGAAGAAGATTGGTTCTTTGTAGGTTTCCATCAACAATTTCAGAAAGAAAGAGAGAAGGCTTGGCATGATTGACACATTAAACATAAGAAGTTTCAAGTAGGATATCTGGTATTTATTTATGACAACAAGTTCATGCAGCACCCATAAAAGTTTAGAATGCACTGGTTAGGACCTTATGCAATTGAGCATGTCACATGGATGGGTACTGCAAAGTTAGAAACTTTGAATGGAGAGGTTTTTGGAGAAATAGTGAATGGAAGCTGACTTAAAATATATAGAGACGATTGATATCCTGCACAGTAATTTGGGCTGCATCAAAATGCATGTATCATAGTAGCTGGAAAAAAGGGGGGGGGGGAGACAAATCAAATAAAAGGTAGATATAGAAAAAATAAAGAGTATTAGATTGCCAAGCCATAAATACTTGCACAGAAGGAATGGTTATCACACATCAAAATATAATTGCGCCAATTTCAAAGAAATTAGAGAGAAGAGAAATACTGCAAAGCACAAAGATACACCAAAATGAACCACTTTGTAGTTTGTAAATAAGAAGACCATTAAAATAATTAAAGCATGGAAACGATGGCTATGAAGTCAGAGTGAAAATTCATAAGGGTGTTGTATAATCTTAAATGGTAAAAAATTTCGGAAATCACAACAGATTGGCAGTATGAGGGAAAAATAACACAACGGATTTGGTAATAAGGATGCATTTATGAAACAACTCATCAAACATGGGGGGCTATTGGAAAAGGTAGTTAAGCCAAGATGAGGTATGCACAGTTGGAATAAAGGAAATAAAAGAATATTAATTCATTAAGTGTAAGTCATTGTTTCATGCAAGCGAGAGTAGAATAGAGTGAACCAAAGCGAATTCAACTGCACCATAGCCGAGCTACAACTACTAGAGAATAGACACAAAACTAGTCTAGGAATCCATCACAAAACATGAATGACACTGCCAAAAGTTGGAGCATCATCCACAGTTGTGCGAAGGAAAGAAAAACAATCGGTAGAGACAACAAAGGTCGAAGAAGTATCCAAAGATTCAACTACGATGTCACAAGATATTTTTTACTAATATTACCTATCCCTAAGGATGGATGATGTGCCAATGATACACGTACCCACAAATAGGAAATACCTACTGCCGAAATCACCAGCTCCACCTGGTGTAAGTATTTAATGAAATATGCTTGTAAATATTGAAGGTCTAAATTTTGTCGATCATGAAATCACTGATGCACATAAATTCCTAGAGTTGGAAAGGGAGAAATATTTGTGCAAAAGGAGCTTACCAAGAATTGGGGAAATCCTACTGGAAACATAGTAGTGGGCCATGGGGTTGGAGAAGGAAGGTATATTGAACTTTTTGGAGATTCCACATTTAAGGCAAGGTGTGGAAATTAATGCATGTGTGAAGGTGTTTCTAAGGTGTGTTCATGGGGGGACACTTTGGATTGATCCCCTGGTATCAATCGATACTACGTTGATTGGACATATTATAGGAATTGAAAATTTTGGTGAGCATATGGGAATGTTGTTCAACAAGGAGGGAGAGAGGGCCCTCTCTGAGCCAATGAAATAAAAATTATAGACACATAGAGGAAAGTGGGGGATGAATATAAAAAATATATGTGATGAAAATTTTATAATTATGAAACAAGTAATTTCTTGAAAGCTCTTGCATAAGTGTCGCAAATATGAAGTCCTAGTTGTAGTCATTGTAGAAATAGAGAAATGTGTTGGAGGGATTCATATGAATTGGGCCACCTTCTTAGTGAACCAATTTTTTGTTAAGCCCTAAATAGTGGCTCATTACCCATTAATTGGGGCATATTACATTAGTAATGTTATTTTATTTATGTCGGCTTTATTCCATTAGTTGTAATTATACCTCCTCGTCTCCTATATATACCAAGGAGACATTTTCATTTTGAATCATCTGGTAATTTTATATTTATGTGGGAATAAGGAGGTTTCCCCCTCTAAGAGGATTATTATCTAAGTTTCTCTCTTTTTCAAGGTGTTGAGTAATTATTCTGAGGTTTTTCTATGCTATATTGATATTTGGTTCTTAACATATGGTATGAGAGCTCAAGGTCTTGGGGTTTCGCTGCTACATCTGAGACATCGTGGAATTTTTGCTATAAATTGTTTTATACAACGTTTCAGAAGGAACAACTTGGAGTATATTTAGTATATAGTTCAAGGTATGTTGGGTTAAAATTTTGTCTCCTGCGGCCTTATAATTTCGGAGATACAGACTTATTAATATAGGGTTTTGGAATCATCCTGAACTGAGTCATTGCAAAATTTTTGCTATAATTTTTTTTTTGTAACGTTTCAGACCCTCCAATCTTGAGGATATTCACATAAATTAGTAATGTACCTGTGGTAGAACTTTCATCTTCTGGGTCATCTTAAATTTATATATACACTCTATGGAAGATAGGCTATCTTACTAGTCCTATTGACTAGTCTCAATAAGGTGTTCCAGGTAAAACTATCATAACTTCTTCGTAGAGTATCCAAATTGAGCAAGACTAGTTGAATTGGATAGTGGACAGTCTGCAGTATTTTGGGTACAAGTTTCAAAATTTTATATCAATTATTTTGTGTGGGGCCCGCTATACAAGTGAGATCTCCTGGAAAGGCCATAAATCATCAAGTTGTGGGGAAGTTACCGTAAATTTCACTTGGAAAATSAAATTTTGATCARACTTATGGCATTGAAGAGAAGCAATATCATATAACTACAATAAATAAATTTTCATACCCATAAGGGCTGAAACCTTGGAGACAGAGTAGAAGAACGATTGTCTAGCAGAACCACCTCAAAATCAAGGTTCAAAAGTGATACTTGGCCAACATGACACCCAAAAAGGGAACTTCTACACCAAATAAGCCTCCAGAAAGTCCTACTTGGACTCTTGATGAAGGTGAAGACATACGTAGGGACATAAATGAATTACAAAAGAAGACAATGACAAAGTATGAACTACAAGGGATGATGGATTCAACTGAAGCTAACTTGGAGGCAATAATGGATACTAAGATGGATGGTTTAAAAAGGGAGATCATGGAAGGAATGAAAAATTTCCTAATAGAGAGGACACCTGAAGCTGAAAAATGTGTCCCATGAAATTCATGATGAGGACACAAAGAATATGAATCAATAATGGAGAAACTCCAACTTTGGGTTGAAGACCAACCACGTTCCTAAGATCGATATGAGGAAGTTTGATGCCAAGGACCCAATCACATGGATACTTCAGATGGAGCAATTGTTTGATCTACATAATGTGCCACATACACAAAAGGTATGAATTTCTTCTTTATATTAAGAACCCAATCAATTTGTATGGTATCGATGGCTTTGTTCTCACAAATCACTCGTCACTGTTAGGATATTTAGACACTTAGAAGTTAGTTAAGATCTACTTGGTCTAATATGTCGTAAGGTAAAAGTGTGTTTCTTAGTGTGTTTCTTTAGTATGCATTAGTATGCATTTGTAGTTAGGAAATCTGACGGTCACGATATGTTCCCGACATAGAGTGATTTGACAGCTCATACTCTCCTTGATCTTAATGGCCATTGATCCATGGATTAACACCTGATTGGTCCATGATCTCTATTTAAAGAGAATGGAGGGTCATTTGCTGATGATCGATTGTGAGAAACTCTCTTGTAAAATCTCTCTGTAATCTTTTTCTTTGCATTAATAAACTGCTCCAAGTGGTCATGTTAGTTGGGGCTGTGGATGTTTCCCCATAGGGGTTTTACCATGTGAAAACATCCCTGTCTTGATATTTGATTTGGTTATGTGAGTGTTTATCGAAGGTGTTCATCCTCTGTTTGAATACATGTGTTGTCGAACATGGTATCAGAGCTTGTTTGAAGACTTGCTCCTATTGTAGATCGAGATCGTGAAGACGAGTTTCCTCATCTCCATTTTCTGTCAGCTTCATACATTTTTGGGCTGAGAGGACTGTTCTATTGTGTTTGG
>JASDQU011028057.1:9020-22079 GCA_032191745.1 Picea mariana
CCCTGACAAATTCACTTTCCTTCATCTCATTATTCCACAATTAAGCATGGGTTATCTTACTCCACAAAGCGTCTTCCCATGAGGGCTTTCACCATAAGGGGACCACTTTGGAGTTCATCCATATTTACTTCTTATCAACCATGAAAAAACAATAATGAGTCATATTTACATCAAATAATATTAGGTCCATTACTCAAACCTTTGTGCTACGGGGCTTTCTTCAAGGGTTGACATCAATGACAACCAACCTTAAGCAACATGTGGAAATTCAACATTTTCTGTCACGGAAAGAAATTGGCTCAAAGCATCATCCTCTGTTGGTTCTTGTAATGCGTGAAATTCATCAACAGAGAATAAAGGTTCTTCCTCATCATTCTCGTGATATGGACAACTTAGCCACCAAAATTCTTCTGTAACCGGTTGAGCAGGTGAAAAAAGAGTAAGCTTCTGCGAAGAAATGCCATTTGAAATGAACATATCCCCACCATGACATCCTATGAAAGCATTGGTCATAGCCAACCAAGGTCTTCCTAAAATGATTGGATGACCTTTTGTGGGATCTTTTTAGTGAATAACCATGAAGTCGATAGGATATTCCCACGAAGCTAATGTAACAAGAATGTCATCAAGGACCCCAACAGCTTTTACAGTTGTTCTATCAGCAAGTTCAAGAACTATAGGGGTAGGGCGAAGGAATCGACTTAGTTGTAACAGCTCATTGGTATTGATGGTCATTATATTAATGGATGCACCCAAGTCGACTAAAGTATTACCAATAGAAACATTATTGATAGTAATTGATACTATTGGTTTCTCGGGATTGGCATACTTCACAATCTTAGAGCTTCAGAGATACAATTCGATAATAGGCCTACCAGGTGTATCGTGGGTGGATCTTTCTTTTTCTGACCCAGTTTCTTAATGCAAAGTTCTCTAATGTTCTTGGCATAGATCGAAACATCTCTGATTGCTTGTAACAATGGAATCCCTGTCGCCCACCAAAAATATTTTTTGGAAGTTTTTCTTGTTTTGAGTTTCCCCTAAATCTACCTCTATTATCTCTATTTCTCATGAAAACATACTATAAAAAGAAACTAATAAAATAAAGACTAAGATTGAGTTTCGGAGGAACCTGTGATAACAAATGTGCAGGTTCTTACCTCTCGTCTTACAGCTCCTCCTCCGTCAAACTACTAAGCATACCACACCAAACCAAATGCATTTAAAAATAACCAAATTAATTATCTAACTTACCTTCTAAACATCTCCCTGGCAACGGCGCCAAAAATGTCAAGCTTTTTATATTAATGATTTTAATTACCTGAAAACACTAAATTATCAGACCAGGGCAAGTAAACTTAGAGCTGCTACACTATATGTGCAAGTAAGATTCTAATTTCTACCTAAATGTTATTCTAAAAAGAAAACATAAACTTACTCTCATAAATTGAATTCTAATGAGTATCTTAAAACTGATCATATCTTGTCTAATTAATCTAGGAAATGGAAATAATTCTAAKTTAATTAAATYTAAATGTACTTCTATTCCTAATTCAAAKAAATCATCCAATGCTATTTATTTCAATTCTACCATTAAYTAAACATCTACCTTGACTATAAAAGAAAGAACATTTAAAAATCTTCTATTTAAGAAATTCTAATTTACCAACAACTTTCACCTACTGGTACTACTTTATATTCACAGATATTAACCTTTTTTCCAAAGAAAGTTATCTCCAACTTATATAAATATAAGATGATTTACAAAAATTGTTTCTATCCAAAAACGAAACAGATATAGAGCAGCCATTAACTAATTGAAAAAAACAGAAATGTTCTGCTCACTAAGGAGCTGGTCTCTCGATAGCAAAACACTAAATCAACTGATATGCTGAGGGAAATGATGCTGGGAGGAACAATGAATAAACAGCAATTTTCAGACCATCAATCTACACCTACTTTATCAATCTATTCAATCTAAAATTTCCACACTATTTTAATTATCTGAAAATCATAAAAGTATCCTAACTTTCAAATTAAACTAATTTCTTATAAAATGAAAACTTCTAATCAAAATTACAAATACATGACTGTTCTTTTCCTATTGCAAAACTAACTATTTATCAGAACTTCAAGAAACTACTAATTCTAATTCTATCGATGACTAGCTAAATTTCAACAATAAAGTCAATTTTTAAATACTAGAAAATTCACAATTAATCTATTCTCTACAATAATCTATTCTATCAATGGAAATTTTCCTCAATAAAAACCTATGAAGAGCAATCTTTAATGATCTATTATAAGTACTTAGTCAAATTAAATCGTTGCTTCTAAGCCAATCTTTCTCTATCTCTATTCTAAATCGAAATAAATCTAATAAAATTGAAACTAATCAATGTCCTTCTTTACCCTACAGATATCAGAAGCTTCCTCAAACCAAACCACAATTGAACTACCCTAAAAACAGAGTAAATCTGAGTTTAAACTAACTTCAAATCATAATTAAACTAAAACTTGAAAATAGAGTAAATCTAAACTAAATTAAAAGAGCTAAATCAGTAATTGGATTGTTCATCAAATTCTACGAATGGCAAACAACTAATTCCAATACTCAATGATCTATGGAATGATTCCAAACTAAAAATGAACTAAACGAAAATGATTCAAATCATAAATTAACAAAACAATTTCAAATTAAAAATAAACGAACACACAGATTTTAAAATTAGAAACGAACTAACTACAATATAGAGAAAGGGAAAGTGAATTGAACATGTTGGTGGGCCCAACCAAAAGGTGCAATTGCTTTAAAACTAAACCAGAACTAAATCAAATCACTTCATGCGTAACTATATCATTGCTCATGCTCCATAATTCGAAAATTAATTCAATTCATTAACAGAAAAGATAATATAACGCACAGTTCATGAATTGTATTATCAGCAATATCACATAACACGGTTTCTTCAGAGATTCCCCCTGACATAGAGAGAAACCAAGGTTATATAGATTCTCCCTACATCTACAATCGTGAATCCAAAAATAGACTTAGACATAGGTACATTAATTGAGCGAATCTTAGATCCAAAAATAACTCAAAGTTTGTTAAAATTAAGTTCACAACTTCATGACACGAAGTGTCAAGAAGCGTGAACTATGAAATAAAGATAAACATAGTAAAAGTCGGTTCTATAATTATGCTTTGAGTCATCACATTCTGTTCTCTAGAGATTAATTCGATATTTGAAATCTGAACTATAACTTGATCAATCATATGAATCGGAACTAGCATTCCAATCTGGCAATATCGTGCAAATCTTTGACATCTCCACTAAGTGCAAGCCGGTACTTGGTACTGATAAATCTGCTTCAAGGAAACAAGTACCTAACTCATGCAATGTTAGTATCAATATTAGTTTAAAGTATTAAAATACATTAAAAATAACTTAAATCATATGAATACCTTGAATAGCTCCATTTAGGGCAAAATGATGTGAAATGTATCAAGGTAAGGCCAGAAAGGAATGATACTGGATATGGAATGGGGGTATATCTGGCATAATATAGGAAAAAATATGGTCAAAATTGGAGACTAACAATCCATCTAATACCTTGACTCAAAAAAGGTTAGAATGATGCAACATTGATCAATATAACAAATGGATGTATATCAGAGTAATCACACCTTGGTTGTATCATTCCTCTGAATGTGTTGGATCTTGAGATCCTTTTGGATCTATGGCAAGAGATCCCTTCTCCTGTAAATACTCTTTAAATTTTAACCATTTAAACATATGTGAGTACATACCTCTGATAGCATTTGCAGGTAGTGGCACCATCTAGCAGCAGCAGTAATCATTACCAACTCTTAAGAACTTCAAGGGTAACTACAACTGGTACTACAGCTGCAACTGCAACTGGTACTACAGATGCAACTATAATTGATACTACAACTGGTTCTGAGACTGCAACTACAACTGCAACTTAGGGTTTTATGAGGAAACCCTAATTTTTCAAACTTCAAATTTTGAAATTCTGATCTAGGGGATAGATGCATTGAGTTGAGGCGAGTAACCTGGTGCAGTCAAATTTCTGAAAATCCAACTTTTACCCCCTCAAACTTGATCTTTGGATTTCTGTACTAGTGCTTCTGGTTTTCTGGTACCTCTGGTACTCTAGTACTTCTGGTACTCTAGTTTTCTAGTACTTTGTGAAAACTAGGGTTTCACTTTCCGGGAGATCTAGCCACTAAAAAGGTGCGCTGAAGGTGCCAAAATGATCCTTGAGGGAGGGCACACTTTTCTAGATGGTTTTAGGGCTGAAATATCTCACCAACAAAAATCCATAATTTGCATGTACGGCAACAGTGACGTATTTCACTTTTCTCTTGTGAAAGATGCTCTCTTCAGCTTGGCTCTGATACCATGTTAATGTTTAATCCATTATTATAGTTCTTTGCATTTCAATAGATAACAACAGCATAAGACAAGATCACTGAGAAATACACAATCACAAGAGACACATCCTTTATCCTGGGAAACCCTCATGGGGAAGAAAACCCAGCAAAACTTCCTTATTATAGATAGCCAATACAATGACAAGAGATAACTCAAACAAATACAGAAATTCCTCTCCTAAAGATGTGCCTCTCTCTCTCTCTCTTCTCCAGCTACAGCTTTGAAACTTGTCTCTCAAATGAACAAGTGAGTGTGTGTCTAAGTGAGGTGCTAGCCTCCTTATTTATACAAGACTGGCACGTGTGGGAGTGTCCTTTCACTAGCAGGGTCAACTTCTTCTCATGGGTGGTTATAACCACCTTTATTATATTCCAGGGCCTCTTTGATATATTCTGGGGCCAACTTCTTCTTTTGCCTATTACAATTATATTATGACCATTCCGTAAAAGGGGATTTGGTCCTTTTACAATAGCCGACATGATCAATCCACAATGGGGATTGATCCAATGAATAATATATCAAATAATAATAAGACTCCACTTTGCAGTTACATTATTTCAACAAACACATGTGGGAATCTCTTTGTCAAGTGGTCAGAATACGATAAGAGTCATCCACTCTAGTAAAACCATGAGATGATTTCCAGAGAACAAAGCGATCAAGCGACACGTGGCAATCTTTTGTTTCACTTAACACAAACTTGTAGCAACTATTTTTAGTTAGTGATTCTTTATAAATAGGGGGATTAACCTTTTAGAAAGGGTCGATGGTTTTGGGGAAAAGACCCTCTTTTTTTATAATTGTAAAGAACTATTTCTGAGCAACATTAAATGATAAGTTTTGTTTAGAACCAGAGACAATTTTATTTTTATTTTTATCAAAGGCGTTATGTGATTGGATTGAGGAGGAACTAATTCCAACTTTTATTTCATTAGTTGATGCTCTAATGAGTAAGATTTATGAATCTATTGATAAGCTATTTGTTTCAATATTTTAACAGTTCTTTTGTTCTAAATGATGAAAATAAAATTGTTGTCTTAATGTGTGAATGATGGTAGAGCTAAGGAAACTATTTTTCTTGCACACATCTTATTGCATGCATATTTTCTTTCAATAAATGTATCTCAGTCACTGTTGAAATACCAGCAAGTTAATGTATTATTACTAGACTTGTAATAGGTGTGAACATCGTTGTCTGCATGCTAGAGCACGAGGGTTATCCTGGGCTTAGCCTTCTTCAGTAATTAAGAATATCGTCTATCATTGGTTTATACCATCACACCTCACTTTATCAAACTCATATAATAAAAGAAAAGACAAAAGAGAACGTTTAATATGAGGGAGGAACTTTCACAGAAAGATATCCTATCAATCACTAAGTAAAGCCCATCGATAAATTAGCTAGATTGAAAGATCTGGAGAACCATTCCACCCATCAAACGCTGCAAAGTCTAATTGGGTCTCTAAGGTGGGTTTGGTTCCTATTATTGAGTTAGAGGGATCTTGGACCCCTCAACAGGCTACAACCACCTATCCTTACCCCGTCCTACCGCCCTAAAATATAAATGCCAAATGTAAAGAACATGTCACTGTCACTGAATCAACCACTGCCATTGTCAACCTGTCACTATCAACCTATACTAATAACCTATAACAACTTGTACCAATCAACCTGCACCAAACAACCTGTACCAATAACATGAACCAACATGTACCATGCATCAACTTGTACCTCAACCTGTACCATCAACAAGTGCATCAACCATGCACCAAACCTATACAAATAACCTATCACGACAACATGTCCAAACAACCTATCACAACAACCTCTCTCATCAATCTTATCAACCAAATCAAATCTACTCACCAAGATCAATCACCAAGACAACTCTCAACCATATGCACAATATCACCAAGATGTGCATCAACCAATCACAACAACTCATAATCATCACCAAGGTCAATATGTGCTTCTAATAATATACCAAGACAAGTATGCTACATCATCCATAAACGATGTGTCAACAATACTACTAACAAATGTCTCCAACCATGTACCAAGTATGTATCAATCATGCATCAACTACACATCAACTATGATTCATCAAGATGTACCAACATCATCAACTATACACCTCATGTATATGCCAACTCATCAACTACTTGTCTCAACCATGTACCCAACATGTACCTCAACTATATACAAAAGACATACACAAATATAACCATCAAAAGTCATATAACAATTCATCACTCTATCCATAAACCAAATACCATAAACCCTTACATCAAACTATGTGTCACAACCTCACTGTTATGTAGCCTCAAGATAAACCAACAACTTTAGCAACACATCACAACCAAAACACCAATATCTATATGAAAAATACCAACAACAAAATACCAACTGTATTCCTCAACAAATCTGATATATGCAGCAATATTGAACATCCAATACCATCTCAAGAGCTAAACCCTAGATTATAAAACATACCTCAAACAAGATGTGTCATATCTCTCATAAATAGACCCCAACTATGTTGTTGTCGCGGTTATACTGCCATAATTATGTTTCCACGATTTTGCTGCCGCGATTTTTATGACGCACTTTTTCTGCCGCACTTTTTCTATCGCGATTTTTTTGCCGCGATTTTTCTGCCACACTTTTTCTGCCGCACTTTTTCTGCTGCGATTTTTCTGCCGTGATTTTTCTACCGCAAATTTGATCTATCAATAATACCTGCCAAAATATCATTTCAGAAAATAGATATTCAATGATATTCAATGCGGTCTAATGGGAGAGTCTTTCTCTCTTATTTATACTTCCATGTAGCTTCCTCAAGGGGTTACCTTCTAACCAACTTAACCCACTTTCCTTCTTTTAGGGATAACTCACTTCTAACCACTTGTCCACTTCTATAACTCACTTTGCTACAAATGGTAAATTCTCCACTCCTAGTTGCAACTAACTTTATTATTTAATTAATTTCTTGTGCAACCACTTTGACTTATCTATAAATATTAAAGTCACCACTTCTTGTTGCAACCACTTTATTATTTAAATAATTTCTCTTTGCAACCACTTTGACTACTTTATTATTTAAATAATTTATCTTTACTCACAACTTCTTGGTGCAACTAACTTTTCTATAATTAGTCAATTCATAACTTATTTTCCCTTAACTAACTTCTTGTTGATACCACTTTATTATTTAATTTATTTCTTGGCCAACCACTTTGACTATTCAATATTCTCATCACAACTACTTTACCATAATTACCATAATTACCAAACTCACAACTTCTTGTTGCAACTAATTTATTTTTAATTATTTTCTTAATGCAACAATTATACCCATGATTAACTCCTAGTTACCATCAATTTGACTAGTACACTTCTTCTAGGAGATTCTAGAATAATTGACTTCTTTGACATTCTAAAGGCTTATAGATAACTCATGAGGGTTCTCCAACTTCATATGGCCATAACTCTGTAACCGTGAGGAGTTATGTGACGTTTCACATATCACCGGAAATGGCATGACATATAATCCATCTAGAATAGTCTTACCTATAAATTCATTGATCTTCATGCCTTTATACCTCAAACAGACTCGAGTCACTTACCCATGCCTTTGTGCTACCAGAATTTGTTACCGGACTTCTCCAAGGGTTGACATCAATCACTAAGGGTTGACATCAATATACAATATCACTCTCCAAGGGTTGAAATCAATGACAACTAACAATCCAGACCAACTGTCCATCAACCTAGGCCAACTGTCTAACAATCTCCCCCTTTGGAATTGATGGCAACACTTATTCATGATAACATTCATGCTTATACTCCTCATCAATGTTTTTATATCTCCCCCTTTGACATCAATGGAAAAGGGTATCTCCCTCTGGGGATGCTCCTCGTGACTAAACTCTCATTGGGGCTACTCCCCCTGTCTAAATGACTTTGATATTTATCTGTATTTCTAAGCCTCTAATTACTCTCTCTCTTCCTTCATATGAATAATATCTCCCCCTTTGAAAAATTATATCACTCTAATGCAACACTGAAGTCATATCGCTCATTCTTCCCTTGTGGCAATCGCTCCCCCTGGAAACATGCCTCTATGCTCTCTCTCCAAGGATCTAATCTTTATCTTGCATCTGATGAATCTCTTCCCCTAGAATCATACCTCTATTCTTACCTCTCTATCTGACAACTTGTATGAATGTTATGTATACCTATATTTTTGGTTTTGTTTATCTCTCTTGACTTCTCTGCAAGATGTCGTGTTGAAAAATATAAGTCTTCATGTACCTACTTCCTTTTGGAGTTATTTTCCATTGGTGCTTCCTTATGTAATCAACTGACATATATGAAAATCATTCAAGAATAAGATTTCAAATATTCATGTGTAATTATCATCCATTATGATAATGTTCCTTTTCCTCTGAACCACTCTTTGAACCAATCTATGAATCCATGTTCTCGTACACTTTCATATATCTATCCAAGCCTTCTAAGTGTTCTTGTGAATCCATCTCTGTCCATATTGTCCAATACTCTGCTACACAACTTTCCATAATGTTGACCCATCTGTCATTGTACTATCATGAAGTATTCACTATTACAACTGATCAATCTATCACACTGTACTTCTGCTAACTAACTGCTCTAAATATGTCTACTCAAACTCTGCAAGTTGCTCGAAGGATGGTTCTCTAGTATGTATCAGCTACCACATAGACTACCCATGTCTAATATTCATATTACCTAGGAGTCTCTAATCCGAATGGTGCATAACAATAAGATGATGATGATGGATTCATCATCATCTTCATTGGTAGATTCATCATCTCTCTGAACTCTGACTTCTTTTCTTTCATTTATTTTCAAAACCTTTCTATATATGACATCTTCCTTCTTCTTTGTAGATTTGTCTTCATCTCATTTTATTGTCAATCTTGTGATCTTTGAGACCTAGCCTTTGTTCACCTGTTCTTCATGTTTTCTTATTCATACTTTCATATATATGATATCAATGTTCTCTTTCATGGAAGTATTGATCACACTTATACAATCATGAGCTATGTGTCCATAGTTATGACATTTGTAACATTCAATGTTGTGTGGGGCCACATAAGCATTTATTTCTTGAACATTTCTTTTATAATCTCTGCAATCTGCAACCTTATGTCCAAATTAAGTACAATAAAAACAATGACCATAAAAGAAATTTAGATACATGGGAGTGAATGATCTTCTTTGTGGTGTAGTCCTTATGAATTCCTGCCTTAACTGATCATGATCGTGATTAAAGATTTTTTGTGGCTTGAACATGGATGGTCTTATTGAATATGTATCTTTATTAGTTTTCTTATATTTTGGTTGACCATGATTCATTCCTTTGAGTACTTTTGTGTAACTCTTTCTCTTTTCTCCATTCTTCTTTTCTAGCAACCTAGAGTGTTTCTCTTCATTCTCTACAACTGATGTGGATGTTTCTATCTCTTCAACGTTCTTGTTGAGCTTGACGATTTTACTTCTCAATGTGACAACTTCTTCTTCAAGCTTCTAAACCTCTTCTTCTTTCTTCATTATCTGAGAATTTATGAATTCTTTTGTTCTCTTCGCTTCTTCAAGATGGATTTTTAATGTGATTATTTCTTCTTCAAGTCCTTTCTCTTCTTGACCAAACTATACCTCAAGTTGGTTTAGATCGTTAGTTCTTTCCTTGAGATAATTTGTCAATTTATTATCTCTCATTTCTGCTTCTTCCTTCTCTGTTGCTATGTTGGATTCCAATTACTGCTTTTGATCTTCAGGATTATCTTTGATCTTTCTAGCTTCTTCTAGTTGAGTTCTTAATTTCTCGATGACCTGTTGGGATTCTTAAAAAATGTGAACACTTTCCTTTTGTTTCATCAATTCTTTCTTGAGTGACTTGTTTTCTTCTCTTTCTTTTCTTAGTTCATCTAAAGCATTGATCAATTATGCTTCATAATTGTCTTCTATTCCAATTAGTTTTTCTATGTCATTTCCTTCATGTCATTCCATTTCAAGATGTCTGTGTTTTTCACAATTAAAGAAAAAAAACATACCTATGTTGATTATGTACTCTTCATCTTCTGAATATGTTTGACATGATTAACATCTTTCTTCTTGATCCGTACCTGCATCTTCTTTGACATTCTCTCACTCTATGATGGGTGAATAATATATATTATGTAACTTATCCCAAAGTTCTTTAGTTGATGAACATTTACCAACTTTTTCCTTTACTGAATCATATAGTCCTTCCAAAATGAAATCCATTGCAATTTTGTTATTTCATTTCAGTTCTTTCTTTGTTGTAGTCTTTTCCCTTTCTGAACTATCATATCCTATAACAACTGATCTCCAAATATCATACCCTTGTTCCTTTAAAAATACTTATGTACTTTTGTTCCATATCTCATACTTTAAACCATTCTGGCCATTAAAAAATGGTACTCTATTATCAGAATAATCCATGATCTCCTTCCAATGGTTAAATTGTTTCTTGAAGGAACCTGCTTTGATACCAATTGTTGGATTACTGAGAGGAAGGGTGAATCAGTAATGGGCAATTATATCAATTATTAATCCTTTAAACCACAATGTATATTATTCTACTTATTCAACCACGTTCATATGTTCATCATCAATATCTTATTGTATCATAGGCATTAACATTCATCAATGCATAATAAACAATAACAAACACATCCACACAATGCACGGTACACCAATATTTACATGGAAACCCAATGCGTGAGAAAACCACAGAATGATTTTCTTATATGTCAAGAACTACATTCAAGGAAGCACCAACTTCTAATTCTCTAGCTACAACTGGAAGGAGGCTTTGACCCCCTAGTTTCTTAGGCTATAACCTGAGGGAAGCTTCAACTCCCCAATTCTCTAGCTACAACCAGAAGTAGGCTACAACCCCCTATGTTCTCTGGTTACAATCGGAAGGTTTCTACAACCACCTATCCTTACCCCGTGCAATCACTCTGAAATATAAATGTCAAATGTAGACAACCTGTCACTGTCACTAAATCAACCACTGCAAGTGTCAACTTGTCACTGTCAATATGTACCAATAACTTGTAACAACCTGTACCAATCAACCTGCACCAAACAACCTGTACCGATAACATGAACCAACAGGTGTCATGCATCAACCATGCATCAACCTGTACCTCAACCTTTACCATCAACAAGTGCATCAACCATGCACCAAACCTATACAAATAACCTCTCACAACAACCTGTCCAAAAAACCTATCATAACAACCTGTCTCATCAATATTATCAACCAAATCAGATCTACTCACCAAGATCAATCACTAAGACAACTCTCAACCATATGCATAATATCACCAAGATTTGCATCAACCAATCACAACAACTCATAATCATCACCAAGATCAATATGTGCTTCTAATACCAAGACAAATATGTTACATCATCTATAAACGATGTGTCAACAATACTACTTACAAGTGCCTCCAACCAAGTACCAAGTATGTACTAATCATGCATCAACTACACATCAACTATGACTCATCAAGATGTACCAACATCATTGACTATACATCTCATGTATGTGCCAACTCATCAAATACTTGTCTCAACCTTGTACCCAACATGTACCTCAACCATATACAAAATATAAACACCAATATAACCATCAAAAGTTATCTAACAATTCATCACTCTATCCATAAACCAAATACCATAAACCCTTACATCAACCCATGTGCCACAACCTCATTGTTATGTAGCCTCAAGATAAACCAACAACTTCAACAACACATCACAACCAAAATACCAANACCATCTCAAGAGATAAACCCTAGCTCACAAAACATACCTCAAACAATATGTGTCATATCTCTCATAAATAGACCCCAATCATGTTGTTGTCACGGTTCTTCTACCGCAGTTATCTTGCCGCGATTCTGCTATCGCAATTTTTCTGCCGCACTTTTTCTGGCGTGATTTTTCTGTCGCACTTTTTCTACTGCAATTTTTTGTCGCAAATTTGATCTATCAATAACACCTACCAAAATAACCTTTCACAAAATAGATATTCAATGATATTCAATAGGGTCTAATGGGAGAGTCTTTCTCTCTTATTTATACTTCCATGTAGCTTCCTCAAGGGGTTACCTTCTAACCAACTTAAACCACTTTCATTCTTTTAGGGATAACCCACTTCTAACTCACTTTGCTACAAATAGTAAATTCTCCACTCCTAGTTGCAACTAACTTTATTATTTAATTAATTTCTTTTGCAACCACTTTGACTTATCCATAAATAGTAAACTCACCACTTCTTGTTGCAACCACTTTATTATTTAAATAATTTCTATTTGCAACCACTTTGACTACTTTATTATTTAAATAATTTATCTTTACTCACAACTTCTTGTTGCAACTAAATTTTCTATAATTAGTCAATTCATAACTTATTTTCCCTTAACTAACTTCTTGTTGCAACCACTTTATTATTTAATTTATTTCTTGGTCAACCACTTTGACTATTCAATCTTCTCATCACAACTACTTTAC